>JBCJKH010004628.1:0-25349 GCA_039877255.1 Loriculus beryllinus | reverse complement strand
TCACATTTTCAGGTTTTTTTTTTTTTTTTTTTTTTGTTTTTTTTTTTTTTAACCTCTTTAATTTAAAATAACATTATTGGGAGGGGGAGAAATTGTAATAGGATGCTGGGATCCCAGTCATCCCAGCATGCCGTGCTGCTGCTCTTTGGACAGCAATCACGGGAGCCCGGCAGCAAGCTGTGGATGAGGTTCTTCCAAGCCACAGCATCTGGCTCTCTGGCAAGCAGAACAGGCAGCCGCACAGATCGCACTGGAGTTGCCCCTAGGTTTGTCATGTGGCAGAGCTGCTGAAGGACTGTCTGTGTTTCTCTGTCCTTGTCTCAATTACATTATTACGTTTGCTTTAGAGACACACCTTTGAGGGTACATAAACCTCTACACCAAACCACACTGCTGGTAGTCTCCACTTGCTCTTCCTCCTCCATACCCTGTGTTATAGTCAAACAAGAGTATTTCCCTATGGCCATACCCAAAGTGCCCCAAAGCCACACCACTTAAACCCAGAAGAATGACCAAAAAGGATATTCCTATAAATTTGAGACTCTCTCTCAGGATGCTGTGGCAAAAACCTGCCTAACATTTTAACTTAGCTGTGTTTCTATGAATAGCTGGTTAATCAAAATATTTCCTGATGCTTTTTCTTTTGGCAAAGCTTTGCCTGTGCACACAGGAGAAGGTAAATGTCTCCTTTCTTTTACTGTCAGCAATGCAACTGCAGGCTGTGATTTCCAGAGAGCTGAGATCAACACTCCATTGAAGACATGCTCTGAGCAGGATATCTGGTCTTTTTCACATGCTTACTCACTCCCCCATTCAACCACTTCCCACTGGTGAAACAATTATGACAGACTTGCACAAGAGTGGACTTTATTTTTTGTACTATAAGCACAACTCAAATCCATTCATATTAAGGTAATTAAGGAATTAAGGGATGTCTCAGCATGTGAGGAGAGCTGAGTTATCATTGTATTTCTTGATAGTAAGTTCACTGAAAATTTGAGTATAATGTTATTCAAATTTTTTTGTGAGTGTGGGTGAAATTTGGAAAATAAAAAAGTCTTAATTAATTTGGTTGTTCTTTTAAGGAAGATTTTATTTTGAAAATGCCAGTGTTTTCGGGGTGAGGTGGGGTTTTGGTTTTGCTTCTTTAAATTAAGCTATTTTTTTATTTAAAAAATACCATTTTCCTGTCACAAACAGACTAAAAATAATGTTTTAAAATTGATTAAATAGACCAAAAATGAAATATGTTGTCAGTTAAGCACGATGTCTGTGATTAATCCAAAATCATGTTTCAAAAGGTTTTTAAATCATCTGTAAAATCTAAAAAAAAAAAAAAAAAAAAAGTCTGTTTTCAGTTCTGGATAGTCCACTTTATCCTGCTTGATTTCTACTTCAGTCACCAAAAGAAAAATGCATGATTCATCCAACTCTGTATCTAAGGAGCTCAAAACCCTACCAAATAGTTTAAGGTTAACGCATTAACCTTTTCATCAGCCATACAACTCCCTTCTGTGTCAACTCAAGAGAAGAAGAAGTTGTAAGATCAAGTCTAGATCAGATGAATGGGTTGGTACTGGGTGAGTTTGTGAAGAAATATCCTAACAAAGGTTGTTTGGGAAGAAGTTTAGGTAAAGGCTTTTCTGCAATGCTGCAGAGAAAAAGGAAATCACAGCTATTGGCCAGATGATCACTTAGGAAAAATCACAGGAGAAGGATTTGGGGAGTGAGAGCCATTCCCAGGTGGTTTAAGGCCTTTATAAGTATTCAGCATGGAGGGTTTGCTGCCTTAAAAGTGAAAAGAAGCGGGAGAAGAAGAAGAAGACAAAAAAAGGTAATAAAAAAAGCAAGGCAAGTGTAAGAATTGCTTTTACTGTAAGAATAAGGAAACACAGGATAATTAAAGTACAAACTGACATTTGATGGATTTATAAATGCTCCTTCAGGACAAAGTCTTGGAATTATTTGATACAAGCTGCAGTATTTTTGTTGGTTTTAAGAAATTTGGAATCCAGTCTCTCCTTCTGTCTCCCAAGCCACACACAGGCACAAACTGATCCTAAGAGGAGGGCATATTCAGTGCCACTCCACACCCACTGCTGCCGTATTTCCCAAGCAACTGTCATCCTGGTTCTTTGTTGGTTTCACTATAAGGACACCAGTGATGCTAGTGCATAAAAGGAAGAAGAAAATATTTCAGGGAAAGAAGGAAACTCCCAAGACTATCAATCCATATAGTCTAAGTTATCCTATATGCTCTCATGGGTGCTAACCCATGATTCCCAGCTCCCCCTTAAAATGCCACAGCTTTCTCGAGGAACAAGAATGGTAACCTTGCCACCTCTAGCAGACTTGGCTATATTGCTCAATATTCTTCCATCTTTTAAAAGTGGAGAACTTTCCAGGATATAAATTTACAATTCTTTGGTTCCCAATAATGGAAATGACTTTTTAAAATACAACTGGTCCTAATTAAGAGAAGTAGCCAAATTAAGCCCTGGCAGCTGCACTGTCCTGTACTTGCAGCAGGGCTCACTTCAAAGTCCAGGATCAAGAGGTGAGCAAAGGACAAAAACAACCCTTTGCAAATGTTTGCAAGACTCACTATTGGAATGAGCACCTTGCATTCTCAATCTGCCTCAGATGTGTAGCCACATGAGTTTTTACACATCCTGTAGTTAAACCTGAGTGGAATTTAGCACTCTGGGACATCATGTGGAATTGTCCGTTTGCTCAGTTCCCTGTGAGTCTCTAAACCACATCAGTGGTACTTCATTGAGGACTGTAGAAGTGTCATTTGCCATTTCTTCTCTGGAAGTTGCTGTGAGTGTTGTTTCCTTGGATTCTGAAGACAAGGAATAAAGAAGCCTGCAAAGGAGATGTCTGTGGTTTATATGAAAAGCAGTTGAAGCACCAGACCAGTCCTTCCACAAGCTTTTTGCTTGACCTTGATTTATAGAGCAGTTCCCCCCCTTGCAGAATGCAAATAATACATCCCTGTATCCACACCAGTGTGGTGTGAATTAATTCATTCACACTGGCAAGGTATTCAAGTGCTAGTTTAATTTCATAACTAATGATAATTAAAGTATTTAATAATACTTAGAGTTTCATTCAGCATTAAGTTCTCTTATCACCTCACCCATAAATACCTGATTATTGGTCAGCCTTTCGGCTTTTCCAGAACCCATAACATCCTTATCCACAGTTTTTTAAGGTCTCCAACTGTATTTTGCAAAATTTGCCATTCCCGTTCCAACCTGATTTTCCTTCAAGATTTTGAGCCCTGCACAAGTTTGATGAAATGGGCACGTTTGAAGTAAAACTGTACGAACTTCCAAAGCTCAGTGATGCAAAGTGAAAACCATCTCTGTGGGAAGCACGAAGAGACTCATTTGTCTCAGAAATATTCTTCCTCAAAATAAATGCCCACTTGGGCTGCAAAATTAGTTTGTCTGCCTGAGAAACAGCTTGTACATGTATTTACTTTAGTAAATGGATTTGGATTTGAGATCTAGTGCATGCGAAAAATCAGGAGTGTAAAAAGTCCAGTGTTTCATCGATAATAATTTACACATCTCACACTGGAAAGCTTTTTTGAATGACAAGTGCAGGGTAAAATAAAGCCAGTGGTGTTTATATTAGTTCTTTCTTTCTTTTTTTCCTAATAGGCTTTATATAATAACTCCTGTAACAATTAATCCAAGTAGAGGGGCTGAAACTATCTACAATGCAAGAGGATAGCATGAAAATGAAATATTTTATAAAAAAATGAACTCTCATTTTAAAATCCTTAGTTTCGGGAAAGCAATTGGCCTTCTTCCTTTTGTAGTGTTTCTCTAATAAAGAACTGCAGTAAGTTAAGAGGAGCTGGGCAATGATAGCAGTCTGTAATTATGTTATAATTCACATTTCTTGATAATGCTTATGTCAAAAAAAATTAGTTTCATTTCAGTAAAATACTTTAATTGCTGACATAGCCTATGACTGTACTACATAGCCTAGAAGACATATTGCAACTTGTTCTCAATTTCCCATGGGAAAGGGGTGCTCCAACCAGCTCCATCTTCCTGCACATACACACGCATGCAGCAAGGACTCTCCCCACACACAGGACTTGTGAGAGTGTGCCAATCACCATCGTGGCTCCATCCTCCTCCTCCCAGCTGCAGGCAGGGCTGAAAAGCCCATTTGTGCTCTTCTTTCTAGCAGCCTATTTATGGCCTTTGCACCAACCCTGAGCCCAGCACTATCCAGAGAACCAGAGCAGAAATACAAGCCAGGGCACTGCTCATGGCTCTCCTTCCCAGATGAACAGCAGCAACCAGCCCCACTCTCATCCATACTTGCCAGAGCAAGTTTCAAATAAACTACCACCATATTTTATCTATTATTTTAACTGTACCTCATCCTGATGCCTCTGGGTTTCCACATAGGAAGAGAAGAACTTCAGAGCTTGCAGGAAGATATTCAGGTCTCATCCATAGAATCAGCACAAAATATTCCCTAGGCAGTCACCAAGAAGCAAGAGTGTGCTCTGGTTGGCCAGGACATGTTGGAAGGATTCTACTCTCACTCACTGGGTTGTTAAACAACCACTGTTGAACAACCCAGTTATTAAGAGCAACCTCTTGATTGCCATGTCAATCATGATGCCACATAAACTGAGGCAGCCGCACCACTGGCCTACCTGAATGAGGCACCAAGGGATAGTCACAGAGAGTACGGGAAAACAGATGAGCAGGATTGTGTTATTTATGGGCTCCTGCATTTAAGCTGCATTTCAGGATGGAAAAATCTTTAACAGAGGTGTCACCTTGCACCAGAAAGTTGTTGAGGAACTGTCACAGCTATAGAGTAGCTCAGACTGTAAACATGGTTTTGGTGCCTAAATACAGGGGTCCAGTGTCACCTGAGATGTCCCCAGCTGTCCGAGCTGGCTCCTGACAACTGAGCCAGGGGAGCACAGATCTCCTGCATGTCCTCTGTCTGACCCACTTGTGCTGCCTGGGTATGTCAAGGACTGGAGGGCATTTTAGATGCTCCTGACAGCCATGCCCCAGCAATTGGTTTGAACCTTGTGCCACGGAAGTGTCTGGAGACAGGACACGGCCAAGAAATAACAACAAAGAAATCCACCCAGAAGGCATTTATTTTCTCAAAAACCTCCTACCAAAAGACCCTATTGCAGTGTTCATCAGTGAGTGCTCACGATAGGAGGCGTTTTTCTTCACAACAACCTGTTGATATCAGATTTACCTACATCATCAGTATGAAAATAAACGCAGAAGGCAGGCACACTTCCACAGAAAAACCTGCTGCATCTGGTTCAAATTCCCGCTTTCTGGACACATAAAACAGTCTGTCATTAACGTCCTCCTTACAGGGACAGACTTTGGAGAAATAGACAGTCGCTAACATAGCTGTGTCTGCACAGGAAAATGAAAACTCCAAAATCACCTCTCCTGCCTTCAAATATCCCTTTTCCAGCAGCCATCTGAGTAGCAGCAGGAGAGGAGGAGCTGCAGGAAGAGCAATGCTCTGGTGAGTGAAGATGAGAGGAAGGAAGTAAGCATGGTACTGTCCCAGGGGATGAGCGTCCGCCCATACCATTAAGCCCATGAGCAAATCAGCCAGGACTCTGGGACCAGGCAGGGGAGGGAGATGAAAGGCTCATGGAAGAAATTAGGTGCAGAGGGTGTGCAGATGCTGCTAAAGAGCAAAGAGACCCGGCCAGGCTCATTTGTCTGGAAGGGAACCAGCAGGAACTTTCTTTTTATCTCCAATTACGGATGTTAGGGTAGTTCCTAAAGGCCACAGCCCGTTTGGACCCCATCACTCTGCTCTCCCTGCCTCTACAGGGAAGGAAATTGTGGCATCATTTTTTTTCCTGCAGGTAGAAAATCACCCATTGCAATGGCCATGGACCCATTAACTCTTCTCTGCCTGTGGTACCCACTTAGGCTTTCTGTCTCCCATCAGAAACCCATATGAGTGATATTTGGTGTGTTTGTCCAACAACCAGTTGAACGTGAATGGATGTTTCTGGGCTGAATCATGGATCTGTGGGAGCCAGCCTGTCCAGCTCTACCCAAGGATTAGCCATAGTCTGCCTGAGATTTAATGGGGCACCACTTTGCCAGGTAGGGTGAGCAGGGCACGGCCCTGTCTAGCGCTCTGTCTGTTTGAGGATTAGCCTGGCCCACCAGGGCTGCCCCCAGCTCTTCTCACCAAGGTGGACCCAGCCTGGGCAGGTCTCTTCTGCATGGGCTAGTGGGCCACAGCTCTCTTTCCATCTATCTGTCTGGGAGAGACAAATGAGCACCCCTCTGCCCATCCTGCCATCATGTGTGTCTGGGAGGGGAGCCACACACTGCCAAGTCTGTCTGTCTGCGAGGAGATGCTGAGCACAGCCCTGTCCATCTGTCTGTCTGTAACGACAGGCCTGGCATTGCCATGTCTGTGAGGGGATGCTCGGCGCAGCCCTGCCCGTCCGCCCGCCCCCCGGGACCCGTCGTGCCCGCTGCGAGGCCGCCTTGACCCTCCTCCCCTACCCGGGGGGCGGCAGCTGCTGCGGCGGGGGGCGGGCCCGGGGCGAGCAGCTCTCTCCACCGGCACCGGGGCCACCCCCCACTTCTCCTCCCCCGGCGGAGATTAAAATCCGCCGGAGGGGGGGAGCAGCCAGGATTAGGCCAGGGCCGCCGGGGGCGGAGGGACGCGGGCGCATTGTCCTCCGGTGCCGGGGGGGGGAACCGCCGGACGGGCACTCACAAAACACCGGCAAACCCGACAAAATACCCCCAAAAGCCCGTTTTCACCCATAGGAGGCGGCTGAGAGTACACTCCCCCCCCCCCGCTCTGCTCCTCCCAGCCCGACTCCGCCCCGCCAGGTCAGGCGGGGATGCAGGATGCCGACTGGGAGCCCTTCCTCACCCCCCCTCCCAGCAAAACCAACCGGGACCCCCCTCCGGTACCGGCTCGGCTTTGCCAGGCTCCGGGGTGCGTCCCGCTCTGTGCAGGACAAAGATCTGTGGGAAGTTGCCCACAGGGATGGCGCCGGGGGGAAGGGGGGGGGGGGGGGGGAAGTGTGCGGCCGGTTACCGCGTATATTTATTTTTTAGAGGGAGAGAGAAATTGCGCTGCTCTGGTTTAATTATTTTATTTGTAATTATCAAATCAACTTCGCTGCCGAGGAGAAGGGGGGGGGGGGGGGAGTGGGTAAGCAGGACTTTGTTTAACTCGGAGAAGGGCGTGCAGCACCCGGCCCCTCTCCGCAGCCGCGGAAACACCGCCCGGCCCTGAGGCTTTATCGGCAGCCCCCTCAAGCGAAATTAAAAAATGAAAAACAGAGCGAGCCCTCCACTGCTAACGCTCGGCATAAATGCACTTTATCAGCAAATCGAGCAAATGAAAGTTTAATTTTTTCTTTTTTTTTTTCTTTTTTTTTTTTTAAGCGCAAAGAAATGCCTTAAGCGAAGGCGTCGCTCAGGGGAACGAGATGGAGATGAGCGGGGCGGGGGGCGGGCGAAGAGGGACCTTTTCCCTTGGCTGTAGAGCCAAGGATTCGTTTGCAAACTGCAGCTTAACTGCTACCACCACTCCGCATTGTCATGCTCTTAAATATCCTGAATTAGGCAGATTTTAGAAAGTCCCTTTAAAGCTGGCGGGTGGGACGAGTCCGACTGGCATAACTTCTTGGGGTTGTGCTGCCATTAAAATATATATCTATAGTAATAATAAAAATAATATGGAGTGGGGCAAAGCGGCAGGAACGATGCTGCTGGGGTTTACCGGTGGAGCGGGGCAGGATGCTGCGATGGCCGGTGCTTCCAGTGCTGCCGGCGCTGAGCTGTGGCCGGGCAGGGTGGAGGGGGATGCGGGGAGCATCCCCATCACCTCTCAGGTACGAGCGATTCCACTGACATTGATGTAACTACATTAGAGTTAATGGCAGCAGCCTGGTCCTCATTATTAATTGTCTTTGTGTTTGGATAAAGTATGTAATCTTCTCCTCAACCACACCATTAAAATAGGTTGCCTTTTCAATTAAGAACTGTCTTGAGCACAGCAGTCAATTTTCCTAATGAAGATGCATTATATTTTCACTTTTTTTTTTTTTTTAATAATGGGAAAATCCCACGTTTTCATTAGGCATGATTAAGGAGAAACTACAAGAGGGGGTTTGTCTAAACTAATGTGGCCCGTGTAGTGTATTAAATACCAGGCTTTTAAATAAATTGAAATTTCATACAGATAAGATGTGCTGTTGGGGTACAAATACGGCCAGATTCGCTTCCTTCAGATTAAAAAAAAATGCAGGGTCCATTCTTTAAAACGCACTTATCAGATAGAAAATAATGATTGAAACAACTACAGTCGACTCTTAGCTGCAATTACTCGGGTAAACTTTTCACTCAGCCTGGTTTGCTTACATTAAACCTGAGGATGATGCTTTAAAACAGACTTGCATTTTCTGCTAATGTGCAGCTTTGGGGAACAAATAGCACGGTTTAATCATGCAGAAACACACAGGAGCCAAAATAGTCTTACAATTAATTTACCAAATAAACCCGAAGCTGCCTGCATTGTTTAATATTTAGCTTCCACTCCCCTCCTTCCTCTGGAGAAAAACAGCCCTGGTTCTTTAGAGAGAAGAAAGGTTGGGGGGAACTTTGGGGGAGTGGAGATTTTTCTTCCTTTCTTTTTACATTGAAACAAGAGTATTCCATCGCATGAAAGCGAAGAGTCAAATTTTACATAATATAAGACACTTAAGGAAAGGGGGGAAAAAAAAAAAAAAAAAAAAAAAAAAAAAAAGAAACAAAAAAAAACTATATTAAAGAAAAGAAAAAAAAAAAGAGAAAGTGCGATATTTGGGAGCCTGGGAAACTGCAGGAGGAAAGGGTTTGGATTTCATCGCCGTGTTGGGCTGGTGGGATCTTTGTTACCAGACACACAGACACTGGCACAAACCAGAGTCTTCCCGCACGGAAAATACCAATACCCAGACACGATTTAAGAAAGGAAAAAATTAACTGTAATCTTCGGAGCTAGTTTCAATTTCCGAATATGAAAAATAACCGCCTGCAAGGGAGAATGAAGTTAAGCAATAAAAGTAATTCCTTATTCATATGGCAACAACAGTTGGTTTCTGATCTTTTGCGAGTTTTCAGCATTGTGGCTTGGGGTTCTGTTTTGGTTTGTTGTTTTTTTTTTTTTTTTGGGAGGGAGCCTTTGGAGAGTTCGGGGAGTATTTTTTTAATGAACATTTGTTTTTCCACCAGCCAGAGGCTAAGGATCTGCAAAGAATGGCAAAGAAGATTTTCGATTAAAATCATAGCCCATCTTCACAGATTACTTTATATCGATTCCTACATATATGGCTGTAATTGATGGGCTCTAATTAAAAATCCAAAGGGGGGGGAAATAAATAAAAGTTCTTTCTGGGTGTCGATAAAAGGAGCTTTTCATATACGGGAAATAAAGGTTGTAAAAGGTTACAAACGAAAGACTAGTTTAAAGCTTCTCTGAGGTTTCCTTTTCTTCTTTCTTACAAAACCCCTATTCTGGCTCTTTCTGGGTCTCCCCTCCCCACCCCCCTTCAACACCTCCTCCGACCCCTTCATTCCTCCCGAGTTTGCCAACACACGGGATCTGGGACCATAACCGTTATTTTAATAACTGGGTTGGGAGCTATAATCTGATTGCTGCAGAAAGCTGCTCATCAAGGTAACTTCATGGCCTGGAGAGGAAAATTATGTAAACTGGCAGTATTAGCGCCTTTCCACAGCACCCAGGAACACTCAGACTCACGGACACACACAGCCCTTCCCCAGACTCCCCCACGAGTGCACCCCCCGCACAGCCTCCCCCAGAGACTTTTTGTCGTTATTATTGTTTAATGAGGTTGTTTTATTTCTCTATTTAAGGTGTTGCGGGTTTTTTCTGTTTTGGGTTGGCGGGGGTTACCATTCCCCCCTGCCCCGTGCCCATAAGACCTTCCCTCAGGTGCAAGCCCTGGACTCACTTTCTCTCCTCTTGGGGAAGCATTTTTTAGCATTTGTTTGGCTCTCAGATGAGCGGAGCAAATTGCAGATCGCCCCTAAATACCTCCACCACCACCCGCCCCCCCAGGCCAATTATGAAATTCGGCCTTTATGGCTTTACTTAGGCAAAAATGCTGCATTTATATATCTATGCAGCATATATATATCTATATATATTTCCCCCCCACACCCCCACACCGAGGTGGGGAAGTCTCTGCCGTTCTCCCCTCAGACCCTTGTGTAAGGAGGGAATTTGTTTTATTCTTTTTCTTTTCCTTCTTTATTTTTTTTTTTTAGCATTCAGAATTTTAAAACGAATCCGACTCTTTTATCGAAGTGACACAGTTTTGCCAGTGTCCCTGGTTTCGAACCCCCAAGAGGGAGATTTTGGGGTGAGGGAAGGTGTCAAACTAAATATAGATATTTATTATAGATATATTTATAAATAAGGAAAAAAAAAAAAAAGAAAGAAAAAGGAGAAAATAATTAACAACCCTCAATCGAATCGCAGATAAACTTCAATGAAAGTCTGGAATATTTTAACTAGACACAAATCCGGTGAGGGAAAAGCTTACAAGTGAGGAACATGCATCTCTTTCCGGAGCCTATCAGGGCTACAGAGATGACAAATTATAAATCGGTTCATTTTGGGAGTTTTTTTTCTTCCTTCCTTAACTTTAACCCGACCTGAATAAATAATATTTAATTCCCTTTCCCCGCCTCCCCTTGGTCATGATACACCGGGGCAGAGCTCAGCGCCAGCCGCCCGGAGAGCGACGCACACGGCGGTGAAACCACTCGCGAACCGGTCCCGTTAGTAAAGAGTTGTAAATTAAACCAGAGAAAGGAGAGGTAAAGAGGGAGAAAGAGAAGAGCAGAAACACAGCTACGCAGAGAAAAAATGGCTCTGTAACCCGATTGGCATCGGAAACTTGGAGAACTTACTGAGAAGCAGAAGTTACAGTTTCTTTTCATCCCAGAAGCAGATTTTGGTTTTCTGAGCACAAAGTTCCTAGAGAGCAGAAAATTCCACATCTCCACTCACTCCCCGTGCTAGGCTGGCTCTCTGGGGCTACTGTACCTGCTCTGAAACGCTTTCCAGATGGACCAGAAGAGATTGGAAAGTTTAAAAAAAAAAAAAAAAATCATTCAAAATCATAATAATAATAAAAACCACCAAGTTCTCACAGCTGCAACAATTTTTCTGTTTCTTTTTTTTTTTTTTTTTCAACTTTTCCCCGAGCTGCAAAAGGCTGTAGGCAGAAGCATCTGCAAAGTATGCGCAGGATTGCTCCAGGAGAGAACGTTCCCCCTTTTTCCCCCTCTCAGATCCAATCTTTGCAAGAGCCATTCCGACACATCGCTAAGCTAAAGGGAAATTCTCTTTGATAAAGCGGTGTTCCCAGCTTCTGGGTTTTAAAACCTAAATCTATATTCAAATCTGGCTGAAGGTGTGTTCTGGGATTTATGAAAGCCTCTTAAAGGGGTAAATTTACCAAACCGTGACAAAATCATCACAATCTTACTTTAGACATCTGAAGTGGATGAGAATTTTAAAGAGACCCTTGTTTATTTAAGGAACACTGTCCATCTCTGCCACTTGTTTTATTGGCAGGGCGAATTATTTCCAGCTCCTCAGGCCGGGGGGGGGGGGGAGCAGAGACTGGTCTGGCCCCGCTGCCCCTGGCAGGCTGCAGGCAGCACGGTCAGCTGCAGGCAGGGTTGCCAGCCCGGCTGGGCGGCAAGAACTGCGCTTGCAAACCTGTTCTCTCAGCTACTTTCTTCAGGCACTGATTTTTATTTCTCTGCCACAGCTTCTTCCTCCAGCCCCCAAACACCCCTTTCTTCCTTCCTTTTATTTATTTTTTGTCTTTCCTTTTATTTTTAATCGATTTCGAAAATACCCTCCTGGTCAGGATACACGGGAACGAATTATCTCTCTCATTCTTCCAAGGTGGATTAAGGTTATTAAATAATATGTGGGGGCGGGAGACGATGGCAAAGGCAGAGGTGGGGGGGGGGGGGAAGGGTTCAATCGGGATATTTATTACTGGTGCTCTGCAAAAGGGGAGGCTGAGGGGTGGCGTGGCCGGGCGACATGTGGGGACTTGAGAGGGAAGGATTTGCCCGGCTCGAATCTCTGTGCAAGGATAGAGGGAGGATGGGGAATGCTGCAAAGGGATTGGGGAGGAGTGGGGTGGTGGTGTTTGCAGCAGCCCCTCGCTATACCCCACACCTCCACACCCCCCCAAAAAAAAAGAAAAAAAAAAAAAAAAGAACAAAAAAATCCGAAACAAAAAAACCCCTCTCAACTAAACAAGCAAAAGAACAAGAAGTCTCCCCAAAGAGGCTTGGGGGCGGGGGGAGAGGGTAAGAGTGATATAAATATATATATATATATATATACACACATACATATATATATACAAAAGAACCGAAAACAGAACTCCAAGGAGCAACGGGCCCAGGGGGTTCCAAGGGTCGGGGGATACCCAGGTACCAACTTTCCGCGAAGTCACCTCGCCAAAACAAGAAAACCAAAAGCGGCCAAAGTGGGAGCGGCTCCGGCGGACCGGGCTGCGCTGCTTCTGTGCGAGGGGTTAGGTAGTCTGTTTGTTTGTTTGTTTATTTGTTTAATTTCCCCTCCTCTCCTTCCCTCCCTTCTGCCCCCTCCTTCCTCCTCTCCGGGAGGAACGCAAAACACCCATCCCAACGCCGACACCCCAGCCCCCACCCAGCCGAGTACCCCAAACCTGCTCCTGCCAGCCGCCAGCCCGGGCTGCACCCACAGCGCTGGGATCGCCCCAAAGCCCAAGGACAATCTCATCGGACTGCATCAGCCAAGCTCAGGGAGAGCCACAAAGAGGCGAATTAATTGCTATAACTTCATTAACATAGGTCACCCCTTTAAAATGATCGAGCCGCCGCGGATTTTCCCCCATTGTCAGAAGTGAGGAAAGTGTGTGAGCGCTCCCTCCCTCCGACCTCAGCCGCCTGCGTCCTCCTGCCTTTTGCCAGAGCTTTATTTTCGGGTTTCTTTGACCCGGGAGAAGTTGAGCGAGGATGGGAGATGCGGGAGGCGCGTCGCGGTGCCCATCCCCTGTGCTCCCGGCCGGGTTCTGCTCGGCGGCGGGAACACACACACACACACACACACACCCTCTTTGCTTCATCGAATTTATTTTCATGAAAATATGTGCACGTCCCCATTTGAAAATGGGAGGCAGCGCCGCTGCCTAAGTCCTATTTTGCACCATCATCCGTACATATCTTTAAAAATAAATTAAAATACGTTGATACTCCCCAGGTATCAATACTCCCCATTCCCCTCGGTTCGGGGACGCTTGGCCCCTGGGAGGCGAAAAGGGGGCGCGGACCCCTCAGCGGGTGAGGTAGGGGGTCCCGGGGGTGGGGGAACTCTCGCACCCTTTTCCCCTCTGTCCTGGAGGGTGACACCACTTTGCTACCACGGGTTTCCTCTCTCCCAGCTTCGCGTTGCTCCGCCAAGGCTCCTGGCCGGCCCCGCACCCTCCCCTCCCCAAATATTTACTTATATATTTTAATGTCTTTTGGTGATGTTTTTATGCTTTTTTTGCTGAGCCCCCTTTCCCAGGGCAATCCGTTAACGCCCTCGCTGCTGCCCATCACATTAATTTCTGCAATGACTTCATCCTCTCTGCTCCACAATGCATATTTTTAAACCGAGCAGGTTCTTTTAATGTATATTCTAGTGTCATTTCGGTGGCTGTTATTTCTCGCTTGATGTCCCCCCGGTACAGCAGCGGCCTGTTTTTTCCTCCCCCTGTTGTGTGTTTTTATTATTTTCCCCCTGGCTTAGATGTGTCAATCACTCTCTCCCTGCCATTGGTTGGAGAGTTTGCGTCAAAAAGTTGCCAGAGAGGCTCTTTCTCAGCAAAGCTTCCCGAGAGAGGTAGAGACCTCAGCTCCAACGCACCCTGCCACTATTATTAAAAATAAAATCACTCGACCAGATTCAGCACCGGCCAGCTCTGTATGTACCGAACCCAGACCCCGAACATCCCTGCATCCCTCTCCTGCACCGTCTCCTCCCCTTTCTCCCCATTTATTCTTCTTTTTCAAACATTTTTTCCTCCCCCCTCCCTCCCCCCCGAAGTCGTGGGCTTGTTCATGCGGCAGCTCTCTAACCTCCCGCTTTGTGCTTTCTCTCCCAGCTCGGCCCGAGCCCTGATTTTGGCGAGGAGCCGGGGCTCTCCCACCCCTCGCCCCAACCCTGCCCGCGGCTCCGGCGAGGCTCGCAGGTAAGTCCGACCCTCTCTCTCCATCTTTCCGCGCTGGGTGGGCGGAAACACGGAGGAAGGGGAATTAAAATTAATATTATTATTATTATTATTAACAGTAGTATCATTTTATTATTCTTTAAAGGAGGCTGTGTGCGGGGGTCACTGTGTCGGTAGTTGTGAGACGGAGGGGAGCGGGCGGCTGCCCGGAGAGGCCTGGCCGGGCTGAGAGGAGGCAGAAGGCGGCCCCGAGCCGGGGGCAGCCGGGGCCGGCGGGACCGCTCGGGCCTCGGCGGCGACCGGGAGCTGCCCGGTGAAGGGCAAAAGGCCAAAGCAGAGGAGCGGGAGAAGCGTCCCCCTCCTCCCCGGCCGTCCCGGGGCTGTTCCGCACAGCGATTTCGTTTGGTACATGATTTGTTTTTATTTTTGCTCGGCCTGATCTTTTGGCCTTTAGTTATTCCCTGACGCCAAGGTGGACTTAAAATTAGCTATAACCGGGAATAAATTTCCGCTCTTTCTCGGCTCCTGCCTGAGACACCCCTTCCTCCTTCTCCTCACGGCTCAGCAACGTAATTTTGCGAAGGTGTTTTTGAGCACCCGCGGGCGGCGGGAGAACCGAGCTGGGAATAGCAAGGAGAGAAAACTCCGAGGATTTGAGGTCAGAGCTTCACGGTTCGGTGTTGGTGAAATGGATGGCAAGAATTGGCATCCAAGTCGGCGAGAGGTTGGAGCTGTTTTATTTGATGATGATGATGATTATTATTATTATTATTGTTATTACTATTATTATTATTAAGTGCGAAAGCGCGTCCCAAAGACACCGAGCGCACTTTACTTGAGCTGCTCCACGCCCCGGCCTCTCTTCTCTAAATTGCACAAAGAGAAAGTCGGGAAAGTACTTGTGCACCTGCACAAGTTTCTTGTGAGCTAAAACCCTCCCTCGCTGCAGAGTTTTATTTAGATTTCGTCTCCCCTGAGAAGTTAAGCTTTATTATTTATTTGTTTTGAAAAGATGTAACTCTAGTTAAAAAAAAAAAAAAAAAAAAGGAAAAAAAAATTAAAGAATGGTTAAATCCTCTGCCGGGTGGCTGGGAAGAGGCCGAAGCAGGTCAGGAGTCTCCGCGGCCGAGGTCGACCTCTTTCCACCGCTCCTGGCCGGCCTCTTCGTTTGCCCGCGGCGGAGCGGGGCCGGCAGGCGCGGAGCTGGGCTCAGGTTCGGAGGGCGAAGCGCAGGAAGACTGCGCTGCAGAGCCAATAACGGGTTTATCCCTACAGCTTTCTCACAGCGGGGAAAATTCCGTGTTGGAAAATACCTCCGAGAGGGTAAAAAAAAAAATTAGAATTAAAAAGATGCAAGAAGGGCGGCAGAGCCCGGAACGGGCAGGAAATCGAGCTCTCGTTTGCAAAATAAACCAAACCAAATATCCTTTCTTTCTCGGTACCTTCGCTCCCCCGCGGAGCCTCTCCGCTCTGTTCCGCAACTAGGCTCAGCACCCCCCCACCCCGCCCCGTGCCGCCCTCAGCCAAGGGCAGAAGCGCAGCCTGCGCTCTCGGCCGCGGATCGCCGCCTTACATTAATCAGCCCCAGCGATCAGTGGAGCCGGGGCCGGTGGCCCGTAATTAGGGAGCGTGTGCCGCCCGGATTATCTCGTTAGTTTATCAAGAAAACATTTATTATAATTAATTCTCGGACGGGGTAATTATTATTGAGCGAGGGCAAAGCAACTGGTAGCCGGGATCTTTGCGGAGCGGGGCGGGGGGGAGGAGGAGGGGGAAAGGTGACAGATTGCGGAGCGGAGCCGTTGCTCCGCGGGCTGCGGGGCTGCCACGGGATGCGCGGCCGCGGGCAAGCGGCTCCGCGGGCGGCCGCGCCGGGCTGGCGCCTCGGCTTGATGCCGCCGGTTTGAACGAAGTGGAGGTTTAGGGTCGGGGAGGGGGGGGGGGTTGTTGCTGTTGTTTTGGGTTTTTCGTTTGTTTGTGCGGTTGGGTTTTTTTTGTTTGTTTTGGTTTGTGTTTTAGTTTTGGTTACCTTTTTTTTAGGGGGTGTTAGCGGTAATTTTTTGTTTGTTTGCTCCTTTTTAAACGGGCAGCAAACACAGCTTTCCTCTCCTGCGCATCTTGCGGTGGCAAAAATTTGGCTGTCGAAGCCGCCTTGACCTCGGTGCGGAGCGGGGCTCACCCCCGGCAAAGCCGCCCCTCTTCAGCTTCCCCTCGGGGAGCGATGTTAAAAGTGGGGCCCGACCCTGCGCTCCCCGTGGTCGATGCGCGTCCGCTCCGCCGCTCAGCGCATTTAAAGGCAGCAAAGCGCTTCCCCGAGGGGAAAAGTGGAAACTCCTCTCTGTAGATACCTAGCACCAGCTGGGCCGGGCTGACACAGGGGGTCCCACAGGAGCCCCTCAGCAGCGTGCAGCCCCTCAGCTGCGTGCAGCCCTCCCGGGGCAGCGGCTCCGCTCCCGTGTGCACTTATTAACTGAAACACGGAATTTTGGGATTGTTTCGGGAGAAAGTTTTGCCGGAATTCGTTTTTCCGACGGCTGCCGAGAACGACGGAAAGGGAGAGATTTTGCCCCAAAAGAAAAAACCCACCCACAAATACATATTTTCCATGAGAGAACAGTCTTAACCCTTTCCAGAACGCCGAGTTGTCCCCGTGGCGGCGGTTCCTTTAGGGTATGATTATTTGGGTGCCCCTCACTATCGCTACAGGGAGTCCGGGGCAGCAAGCAGGGATTGGGGGAGCTGGGCCCGGGAAGCCGTCCGCCCTAGGGCCGTTCCCCACCACCGAGGTGTTTGTTTAGCTTCAGCTCAGTCATCAAGAGTTTCTTAAAAGCCTAATAAATCTGTTACTTGCCTCCAAATCTAATTACCCAGAGTACTAATTAGGTGCAAATGGCCGGTGGAAATTACTGCAGACTTGGTCTGATGGCGGTAGAGCAGAAAAGTTTGTCTCTTCCAGAGCGGGCATTTGAGCTCTGAAATGCAGCAACTTCGGAGGCAAGGGGAAAAGGGGGGCGGTTTGACTGCTGCCCAAACCTGGGATAATTAAAGTCCTTGCAAGAGACTATGAGAGAGATAGGTTTCTTGAATTGTTTCTTTGTTTCTCACCCTTGGGCTTTGTTATCTGCATTATTTATTTAGCCGAGGGGTTCTTTGTGTCTGCCAATGGCCCCAATCAAGTTTTGCTTGAGACAATTAGCCGATGCCCGGCCGGGAATCCTATGCAAATGCCCCCTGCTGCCGTACAATGCGGGCAGTTGAAGGCATGGGGGGTTTTGTTCGGGTAATAATTACTGGCTGGGATGTGCCCCCCTCCTTCCCTCCCCTCCTAGCCCTTTTTTTTGGGGGGAGAGATGCGTTTATCTAGTCAGTCCGGCTCGACGAGCTGAAGGATTGTCGGGGGAAGGCAGCGGGGACAAAAGCTGGGGAGCAGCGAGCTGGCTTGACACACATCCCCCCCTCCTTCCCTCCCTCCTACTCTCTCGTCTCCGCAGGACCCGACTGCCCCCCCGGTCCCCCAGCACCGCCCGGGACAGGCAGGGCGCTCGTTCGGGCGGCTCCCCCTCGCCCGGATTTCGGCCAACTCTCCTCCCCGCCACAACTTTAGCATGATGTCTTATCTTAAGCAACCACCTTATGCAGTCAATGGCCTGAGTCTCACAACCTCGGGCATGGATTTGTTGCACCCGTCCGTCGGTTACCCTGGTAAGCCACGCTTTTCTTCTCCCCACCCCCCTTTTTTTTGCCCTACGGAGGAGGTACGACATGCCCAGGGATCGGATTGCTGGGGTAGGTGGGCTGCATGGGATTCCCCTTTTCCCCTTCTACCTCACCGTCAACTTCTTATCCAGAAAAAGGTCTGCAAAGAGAGGACCCTGTTCTATCTGCTGGAGGTGGGGGGCAGATGCATCAGGCCCATTCTGGGGAGACGGGGAAGAGGCACCGGAGGTGGGGTTGCTGCACGGTGGTGGCTGAGGACTGGGTAGGATCGCCCAGAGGCAGGAGAGGGGGGAATTGGGATACCCCCGGGAGAGAGAAGCTGGAGGGATCACACAGGGCTGAGGGGCTGCTGAGTGACAGCCAGGGTCTCTGGCTTCTTTCTCAGCCACCCCCCGAAAGCAGCGACGGGAGCGCACGACCTTCACCAGGGCGCAGCTCGATGTGCTGGAGGCACTTTTCGCCAAGACCCGCTACCCCGACATCTTCATGCGGGAGGAGGTGGCCCTGAAAATCAACCTGCCCGAGTCCAGAGTGCAGGTAGGAAACCGGGTGGCACCGGACCTATCCTCCAGCTCCATGCCGGTGGGGAGGGTTTGGGCTGTCCTGTGCCTGGCAGGGAGGTGAGTGGACTGTTGTAGGGGATGGGGTCAGTCTTGGAGCAAAATCAAGCCCCTGTGGGGTGAAGGAGGCTCATAGATGAGGGTGCAGGGGTATAGGGGGTAGAGTGGCAGTCTGCCTCTCCAGGGCTGAAATGTGACCCCCCCCCTCCCCGCTTCTTTCCTGTGCATCGAGGGGGAAGTCATGCAGCTCTTGGATTCCTGATTATGAGGCATCCCTCTAAGTCTCTCCCAACCCCTTGGATCCTCTGAGCTGCAAAAGACTTCCCAGCACGTCCAGACCCCCACACTGTTCCTTGACCTGGGTGACAAATCCCAGCCTGCCCTGCAGGAGCTTGGGACCCCTGCAGAAGCCGTAAAGAATCCCCTCCTTCCCCATGGATCACCGCATCCTTGGAGGAGGGCTAGACTGTGATCCCCTTTCACACAGATACAGACTGGGGGCTTCCTCTGCCTTTGAAAGGACTTTGATGGGAAGCCTTGGTGGAGGGGACCCCTTTCCTGGGGCTGGGCTGGGTCTCCTCTGAAAGCAGCCTGCAGGGGCCCAATCCACATAGCAATTTGGAGGTGCTGCTGCTAGGGCAGGAGCATCCTGCCCCCAGCACAGATCCAGAACACCCCTGCAAGTGGTTCAGGGCAGCTCCAAAGCCATCCCTCCTGCTTGTCTCCCTGTCAGGCTTCCCAAAACTGCATCGTGCCATGCCCCAGCACGCAGCCCAGGACCAGGATCCCCATAGACTAAATCCCATCCTTCTCCCCACAAAACCTGCCCAGCACCTCTCCTCCACAAGTCCAGCCCCCTTGCTTCCTGCTAAGAGAGGGTGAGCTGGGCTGGAGGGACAGCCCTGGCTGTGGGCTAAGAGTAGAAAACCTATTTAGAGGGTCAATGAGACATCCCCCACCAACTCCTGCCTCTGTTTCCCTAATTGTTCCCTCCCTTTCTGATGCTCTATTGTTTCTAATTGAGGGCTTGACTTCAATAGGCCTTAAATTGTGATTCCTGGGGGTCCCTGTCTGGCAAGCAGGAAGTAAGGGAGTGCTTCCCCCCAAAAGTGACCTTATTAAGCAGTTTGATTTGCCCATTTCCACTTGTTATTACTGTTAATGATCTCAGGGAGGGGGAGCCCCGGAGCTTTTTTGCAGCAGCCTGCAGCCCTCCGCTTGCTGGGGAGCGCTTTTAGTTCCCCCCCCTCCCTGGTGAGGTCTCCCTGCTGTCATCTCTTTCCTGCTTTGAGTTTGCCTGCACATCCCTAATATGAGGCTTTTCTCTCTCCCTCCCTGTCTCTCCATTGCAAGGTATGGTTTAAAAACCGCCGAGCCAAGTGCCGGCAGCAGCAGCAGCAGCAGCAGAATGGGGGCCAGAACAAGGTACGGCCAGCTAAAAAGAAAAATTCACCAGCCCGGGAAGTGAGTTCGGAAAGCGGGACCAGTGGGCAGTTCACTCCCCCCTCCAGCACCTCGGTCCCCACCATTTCCAGCAGCAGTGCTCCCGTATCCATCTGGAGCCCAGCATCCATCTCCCCACTCTCAGACCCCCTGTCCACCTCTTCCTCCTGCATGCAGAGATCTTATCCTATGACCTACACCCAGGCATCAGGCTACAGTCAAGGATACGCTGGCTCGACATCCTATTTTGGAGGGATGGACTGTGGATCTTACTTGACCCCTATGCACCACCAGCTTCCTGGACCAGGAGCCACCCTGAGTCCCATGGGTGCCAATGCGGTCACCAGCCACCTCAACCAGTCTCCAGCGTCCCTCTCCACCCAGGGCTACGGAGCCTCCAGTTTGGGCTTTAACTCCACCACTGATTGCTTGGATTATAAAGACCAAACCGCCTCCTGGAAGTTAAACTTCAATGCTGACTGCTTGGATTATAAGGACCAGACATCGTCATGGAAGTTCCAGGTTTTGTGAAGAACCTTTGTGATAACAAGAGAAATCGTGACGAGAACGAACAGGCTGGGCTGAACGCTTCAGTTTTAGTCAGGTTTTGGTTAAATTAAAAAGAAAAATAACTCCACGGACAAAGAAACGAACAAACAAACCAACAGCAACAAGAGGGTGACTGTGTTGGTGTTACCTTGTTCAGACTTATCTCCTGCTCAGACGCTCTGGAAAAGGAATAATAAAGAGGAAAAAAGAGGAAGAAGGCCTTAAATGGACAGATCATCTAGTGAGCAGAAAACGGACAGACCCATCTGTGTTCTTTCTAGTTTTAGGCAATTGTTGGGTTTCTTTGTTTGGAAGAGGTGGGAGACCACCTCACTTACAGGCCAGTTTAAAAAAAAAAAAAAGAAAAAAAGAAAAAAAAAGTCTAGGTTTTTATTTCTTTTTTTTTCGTGTGTGTGGAAAGATCCTTCACCCAGAGGTTTCCAATGTGTTAGCCAACCCTTGGTTAAAGTATTTGCAATGGACAACATCTCTCTTTTTCTCCCTCCCTCTTTCTTTCGTTCTCGAGCTCATCCAACCGTTTCACACCCAACTTGCTCAAGTTGGCACCCGGAGAACTTGGTTCAGGGCTGTGTGGGTTGTGTGACTGATTGTCCTAGCTGCACTACTTTATTTAAAGATTAAAAAAAAGAGAAGATAATGTTCATAAGGAGTCAATATGTAGTTTTTAAGAGACAATCAGTGTGTGTCTTATATAAATGGTACATCTGTGGTTTTTAATCTGTGCTAGACTTCAAAACTGTGATCTCCTGTATTGTATGCAACTATGAACTCCGCACCAGCAGGAGTTCTGCTGTGATTTAAATAGGTTATAATTATAAGTGAAATTCAGAGCAACTGAATTACCTATTATCATCTTTAAAAAATAATTGAAAAATATATATTAAAAAAAAACCTAAAAAACACACAAAAACACGATCGCCTTTCACCCAAGGTGAACTGCACTGAAACTTTTTACAACAAACTGTCTCTGAATGAAAGAGGAAAGACCGAAAAAACCCAACCCGAGGACATTAAACTCCTCTGGAGCTCACTTACTGCTGGCCATGCTGGTAGTAACCATCAAATCCAACAGGACTTTGGGCAGTTGCTCTGACCTGGATGAATTTAAACCAAGAAATTAATTGTCATTTATGCTTGCAGATGTTGACTGAAAAAAAAAGATATATATGCATAAACCTTTTTTTTTTTTTTTTCTCCTGGATTTGGCAGATATGTATAATTATATTAAAATGGTTCTAGCACACTTGATGGTTGTTTTCCATTTTAATTGCATCCAGCGAGTGACGGAGAGAGGCGATGCCATCTACCACGGCGATTTCTCAGCTGCAGCTGGGACCAGGAGGGTCCGGCTGCTTCTACAGGGCTGAGACAAAGGGGATTTGGCCAGCAGCTCCCCGAGGTGAAGGAAGCAAAATCAAGGGTGGGATTATTTTATTTTTATATTTTTTCTAAGGAAAAAGCCATTCATTACAAACAGACCCCTGGTAACAGGACTTTCCCCCCCAGCTTTCCCAAATCTCTTAGTGGGGAGCAAAGCGTTTGCTCTGCGGCCTCCCAGGAAGTGTGAGTCCCTGGCTGTGTTTGAGGACAGCCCTAGCTTTCCCAGGCTGATCCAAGGAAAACAAGTTGGGACCTGGGAGTGATCAGGCAGGGTCATTGGAGCAGAGGTGCTGGGGAAGGAAGGGATGGACAAGTGTTGAAGCTACAATTACACAAGTTGAAGCCACAGTGACTGTGATGCAGGAACAGGCCCTTCTGAAGCATCTCTGCTCTTGTTGGCTCTTTCTCCCTCTTTTCCCCTCACTCCTTCTCATGTGCATTGCTAGGGTCGCTTGAGCTCCGAACTCAGTTTGGATATAGTGCAGCAAATAAATAGACCCCTGGAAAGAGAGACACAGAAAAAGGCATCCAGAACCATCCTGCTGTCTGTCACCCACCATCCCCATGGATTGTCATCAGTGCCCTCCTGCCTGTGAGTCACCTGAGGCCACCGTTGTGTGGCCACAATCACCCCACTGACATCCCCAGGACCAGGGAGCACAAACACCACTATGGTGCCTCTCCAGCCATACTTTGGCTTTGTATCCCTGCATCCCAAATGGGCTGTTCTCCTCTACGAGCACTACAGACCCTCTGCTTCCCACAGCAGCATTTATGGTACCAGCCACTGAGAGCAAAGATCAGCTTCTAAAATAAACATATTGGCAGGCTCTGACTGAAGGCAAGCTTTTACGTTGCTTCATGTTTTGTCGGTTGGTGATTTTCTCATTTATTCTTTTTAAATGGGAGGATATGTGCAGGGGAGGTTTGAGAAGCAGAAGGCAATGCGGAGGCTGGGGCCGCCAGGCATGGCTTGGCTGGGTCCCCACCACCGGCTGCTCCCAGGCAACAGCATGGAAAGTTTAATTTCTCCGCTGATTTGATTCAAACCAACAAAGTTTACCCCTCCCCAAAAAAAAAACCCTATTCAAACAATATATGCTTGGAAAAAGAAAGCCCTTGTTGAACTAGGGTGCAGCATCCCACCTGCCTGAAGAGCTCTTTGTTTCGTGGGCTTTTGACTTTTTTTTAAGCCTCTTTAAAACCTCTTTTCCCATTTTGCTTTTCTCCTCTTATCTTTTACTTTTCTTCCCCGAGTATTTCCCTGTCTGTTAGGGATGAGCTCCTCCAGCTAGTGCTCAGTTTTATCAGAAAAGCCAATTCACGGCAGGAATTTCTTTGAATTTCCCCCGGCTTTTTGCATTTTCCACATTTTCTCTACCTGTTTTTTTCTGATTCTGATTTAAATGGGCATTTTTGTGTGGGCAAAGGGCAAAATCCCAAGGTAAGCTGGCAAGCACAAAATATTATATAAAGAGGGTTTTAACTTCATTTTCATTTTTAATGTTTTAGATCTCCCTTCCAGCTGAATTTGTTTCCTCTGAACTCAGGCTGTGGGAGGCAATTCTGGATAAAATAAAATCAGGGGAAAAGCTAGGGGAACCACATCAATTTAGCGTTGGGAAGCCAGATTTAGGGGCAAAGAGCTCATTAAAAGGGTGTTTGATTTGAGGTCTCTCATCAGCCCCCCCAAACATAGATATGTGAATCCTCTTCCTGTTGTCCAGGGTGACATTTCCCACCAGGGGAAACAAAAAACCGGACAAACAATAAACCAAACAAAACTCGAAAAAAGTGAAAAAGCAGAAAACCAGGAGGGAAGTCTTGAACCAACCACAACGAAACTGCTTCAAATACCAGCTCCAGCTCCTCTACCTGCTTCCTGCCTGCTCCAGGCCCAATGCCCTGCCTGCACCCTGCCTACTTCTTGTCTGATCCCCTCTTGCTCCTGGTCTGTTTCTGTGTCTGATTCTCTGTCTGCTGGCCTGCCTGCAGCCTGCCTGCATGCTGCCTGCTCCCCTGCCTGCACCTTACCCAATATATCTTCCTACTCCCTACCTGACCCCTGCCCACTCCCTGCCTGCTCCTTGCCAGAACCAGACCACACAGCTTTGTCTCTCCCCTGTAACAACCCCTTACCCAGGGTGGTTCTGCTCCCATCCAAGGATGAGCCAGCTCAAGGAGCCCCGAAACAGAGACAAGTTTTGGGGTAACTGTGTTTCCGTAGTATCCGAGGGCTGGGGAGCACTGACAGTTTCCAAGGATATGGGATAGAGCTACTAAAAAAAGATAGATTTAGAGACTCACAGCAGGGATTCACCATCTGGTGCTAGGGGGGCACAGGGATCCCTGAAACTTTCACTCACACCCCTAGCACTGCCCCTACCTGGGGTTTGGGTGGTGACAGGAATAGGGCTGGAGGTCTGGGTACCAGTTTGGGTTTGGTAGGGCTGAGTTTGTGCCTGTGAAGATTAGAAAGAACATTGGGAAGGCTGGGTATGGGTATGGTTCGGGGGTTGGAAGGGCTTGAGTTTGGACTTGAGTTTGGGCTTGGTTTGGGTCCTAAACTCCATTCAGGTTTAGGGGCTAAAAAGGCTTCCAAGCTCTGTCCACCATTTCCCAAAGAGCAGAGGAGGACAGATCCTCCCAGCACCTGAGACCATGCAGGGCCAGGGGTGCTGAGGAGCCAAATCTAGGACAGCAACTCACCGTATTTGTGGCGAGCCATGGCCATGCTCCCCACATCCACCCGCCACACATATACGCACACAGAGCAGAACTAGAAATGCAGATTGCACCAGTGCTCAGATCATGCATATGCATACATGGATCTAGTATACAAGTGCATACATACTTGCATGCCTATAGCATAAATGCACATACAGTGCATATCTATAAATGTATGTGGCACCAATGCATATGGCTTAAATGCACATATTGATGCATATCGTCAACGTCTGTTGCACAAATGCGCATATTGGTGCCTACAGCACCACTGCCTGCAGGTGTGAGCAGCACTGCCAGTGGCAGTGGGTATGCTGGGGTCAAAGGACAGGGTCCTGGAAGGCCAGGGGGGCCAGGGCATGGGATCAGGGTTGGGCTGGCACAGGGTTGTGCAAGGTGAGGCAATGTGAATGAGAGGAGGGGTGGAGGAAGAGAAGAGACACAAGGAAAGGAAGCAGAAGGAGAGGAAAGCAAGGATGGAATGACAGGTGGATCAACAGACAGAGAGATGTATGAACAGATGGAAAGAAGGAAGGAAGGGAGGGAGGGAGGAAGAAAGGAAGGAAGAAAGGAATAGAGGAGAGGAGAGGAGAGGAGAGGAGAGGAGAGGAGAGGAGAGGAGAGGAGAGGAGAGGAGAGGAGAGGAGAGG
>JBCJKH010004616.1:7966-24384 GCA_039877255.1 Loriculus beryllinus | reverse complement strand
TCCAAGCTCAGCTAATACAGTATCTCAGAGCAGGCGGTAGGATGCTGGCCACATGCTTTAAAGACTGTGGTTCAGTTCCCCAAGTTACCATTCAGAATTTGAGTGGTAACCTGGTCCTTAGTCTTTTTGTGTTTCACTTCCCCATTGGTAAGACAGGGAAGCCATGACACACTGCACAGTAGCCCTGATCTGCTCAAACCAGGTCATTGGAGCAAAAAGTGACTAAAGAGTACAGTCAGCTGTAGAAATCAGTTAGTTGCAACCAGTTGCTGCACTAAAAGTAACTCAGAGCAAAGAATCTGATATTCTATTATCATTTTGTATTTGATTTCTACAGGTTTAACTACATTATTTAACATAAAAACTTTAAAGCTACTGAAACTGAGAAAACAGTCTTTGGTGTCTTTCATGCTTACTTCACTCACAACGTAGATACTAAAATTCCTGCTTTAGAGACTGAAGACTCTGCTTCATTATTAAACATATGCGCATCATGGCCCTTACAAATCTCTATTAAACTGAGGATTAGGTAAGGGCTGGAACAGATAAGACAGTATATTTTCATTCAATCTCCTTTAAAATAATGATGCATGCAACTTCATGTCATTACTCTTTAACGGTCTTAAGTCTATTTAATAGCACAGTAATATTCCAAAAAGGAAAAGCGAATTATTTCCACATTTAATTTTCATCACAAAAGTGAATGTGGTTCTTTCCATGGCAGATAAGCAGCTAAAGCTGCTTGGTACCTTAACTGGGATATGACTGCATTAGCTCTGCTACATTACAGCTGAGCTAATGAAACAAAGCAAAATGATTAGCTTCAGACTCCTTAGAGTATTGGAAAGTAACGTTTGTCTTGCTCCTAGGGACCTCCATAGAGGCAACAGAATTGGCAGATGCTACACCTGAACGAGCATCAACTTTGGCCTGTGTGACCGAGCTGGTTACCTACCCCATCCTCTAATAGCACAGGTCCCATACTGTGGGCACCACAGGGAGCAGTGTGAATATTATGGGCTCTTGTCCTCAGCTTCTTCATCTGCTGTGACAAGGGAGGAAGGAATGGCTAAGAGCTGAGGACAGATCTGCCCTAGCACATGGTCAGCTGTTTTAGTCCCTAAAAAGCAGCACGTCCAAGGGCAGATCCCACTCCCTTACCTGAAAACAACACAGGTTTCTTCCTCATCGTGCAGCAGTGCAGGAACAGCTTCAAAGAGGCAGGGGACACAATGCAGCCCTGGGCCAGCCCAAGATGGGAGACTGCAGCATGAGCTCTGTCCGCATCCCGGCTCTACTGCTTGTTCAAAACAAACACAGGGGGAACTGTCTTTTACACCAATAAGAAGTGCAGTTCTTAAGGCAGGGACAAGCCAATGTAACCACACATTGCTCTCAGTCTCACTCCTTTGTGTTCACAGACATACCCATGCACTGACACCAAGTTTCCAGTCATTTGCTTGCCATCAACCTGCCTGACCATTGCCTGAACACTGTGGCCAGCACGGGGGTGCATCAGAAGCTCATGGCTGGGGAGGGATGCAACTATCCCTTTTGCTTCCAGAAGCAGTTTAAAGTGGCCATAGCACAAAGCTCTGCCCTGAGCTCTTTCCTCCAGGGATACCTCTCACATCTTCACCTGCATTTATCATTCACTGCCCTAAATCATCCCACCCCAGCAGTCATCACCTTTGTTCCTTTCTTGGTGGAAAGTATTGGACTTGCCTCTTGAATGCCTAGAAGTAGTTCAAAATTAATACAAATTTTAGCACTTACTGTTACAGCATCCCACCTAAAAATTCTCCACCTTTCCGCACAAGCTATGCAGCCTTGCAGTTTGAGCAGCAAGCATACTAAGGATAAAGTCAGCACCAGTTTTGCATGGTCATAGACTCTAAGGCATGTTAAATTAAGCCTAGATTTATGAATGAAAAAGAGATGCTGATGCTCATATATACATAAAGGTAACTACAGGAAAAGATGACTGGGTGTTGCAGTTTTTATCTGTTAGACCTATGCTTAGAGCTGATGCCCATCACTTAAATTTCTTCTCCTGTTAATCCCAAATGAGATACTGTGATACCATCAGTCACACTGTCCATACCTGGTCTAATCAAGAAGCAGGGATATTAAGGGACCTGGAGAAGATGCTCATTTATTTGACAGTCTTTTGAGGCTTTGGGGCATACATATTCCAACACTTTAAACTGAGGCAGGACGTTCTAGGAAGTGGACAAAAGTAAGTTAGCAGTACTTTTATTTTACACTTTGTCTGTTTGTATCACTTTGTCCACTTCTTAAAGTTTGTCTGTCTCAGGGACAACACTTGCACTGAACAGGTTTTTGATCACCCTAATTCGCTTGTTTCCCAAGTACACTGTTATCTCCACAGTTTTTCAGGCTTTCTGCTCATTTTAGGCAAAGCCAAAGATTAGCTGGACAAGGAATCCTGAAGTGCATCTTACTGATCTTCAGTCTCACATAACTTGTTTCTAGTGGTGGATGTAGCTGCAGAACTGAACCCAATCTAAATCTTCAGCATTTGGAAAACTCAGTACCACTCACATGGCACTTTAACTGAGGTTCTCCTTCCAACTTCTCCAGCTCACAGTAAGATAACGGCAGCTGCAGAGAGGTGACACAAGGGACTGCAGACCACAGAGAACTGATTCACCAGGAATTGCAAAGATCCTTTATCCCCCTCCTTTTTTCAATAAGAAAAGCACAGGAAGGACTCTCAGACCCACTACATCCAGGCTGCAACCTGGATGGCTTCACAGGCTCATGCTTAGACGTGAATGGCAATCTAGGTATCTTCCAAATGATGCTGGATGTTAAGCTGAGATCATGCTCAAATGCTTTACAGAGCTGAGACTTGACTACTCAGTGATTTGGGGAAGGGAACATGAAGTCATGGCACCTCTCATGCATTGAAAGCCATGTACTGCCAAGGGAATATTTACCCCACAAAAACCTTATTCTTCCCGTATTTCATTGATGCAACTGTAAATGTAGGTCCATTCCTGCTATACATCTGTGGAAATGAGCTGACATTGGGGGCTTTTAACTCAGAGAAAATCAGATTCAGAATAAAAGGGTATCTGAGTTCAGGTTCAGAAACTTTTTCTTTCAATGTAATAGCGTGACTGATTCCCCCTCCTCACCCCACGGAGGGTGTTACCACATTCATATTTTATCTTTAATTAGCTTCTCCAGGATTGTGAGTTCTTCCGCAAGATTCTTTCCTCTAAGTTCTAATTATAGATACTGGATAGATTAGCCAGTGTTTGATGACCTTTTAAAGCCAAACTGACTTCAGCTTCATGTGCACAAAAAATCCTAGCTGGGGAAGGAAGAGAACTTACATCAGATGACTAAAACCAAGTGAAGCACAGCAGCCCTGACCCTGTCCTCCTGTGTTGGTATGTTACAGCATATGAGCTCCACCAGAGAGAAAACTCACATCACTCATGCAGCAGAAAAGAGACCACTTATATAAGCAGAAACCAAGAGCTATTAAATAGATACTTAATATAAAGTTCAATTCTTTAACAGAAAAGTCTGTGCTCAAAAAAGAAAAGATATATTGAGCAAAAATGTAGGGCTATTGGTACTGTAATCTGGAACATTTAAAAGTGTGCCTTGCCAGGCCACACTAGACCTCAAAAAACTAAGAGCATATCACTGACCAGCACAGAACTGTTCTTTAAACACTGCCTCAATCTAGTTCTAGGGATGTTCCTGAAGAGAACAGAGCTCCAGCTGCCACAGTGCTATTGGAGGGGGAATAAAAGTGTGTGTGCGTGGCTACAGAACTTCTACATTGGAAAAATACTTTGTCATCCCATAATTTATGGTCTGAGTCTCTCAACTATTCCTAAATAGGCAGCTTCTACTCCTTCCTGGATCTCCAGGGAGCCTGTGGACACAGACATCTCGCACAACCAAAGCACCTGCTGGGAGGAGCCTTCAGCAGCATCACGCTTTCTGCCCATGGAGAAGGTGTGCTACAAACCTCTTGGTCTCTTTCTCATACACACTTCTTTTGCTAGGGATTTGTGATATGTGAAGGACAGTTCCAAAGCTCCTCTCCTCACCTACAACAACTAAAGAGTACTAGAACCATGGAGTGACTGATGTTACTACTGCAGATGAGATTTTCCCCAAGGATCTAAGAACACAGATTTCATTCATTTTTAAAGGGATATGTGATTTTAAGCAACCTTTGAAAATATTATAAAAAAGATTGCACGTGTGTACAGAAACACATAAAACTAGTTGGGGAATTTTGTTAGGTTATCAGTTATGTATTAATAGTGCATAACTTTGCTCCTCAGGAATAAAAATCTGGTAGGTTTTTTACTACTTAACCAGCAATTAATCAGGTTGTAGGAGTACAAATGATTGACAGTGACATGCTCTGACAGGTTACATGTAGCAAGTAATGCCATGTCAGACACTTCAGTATCTATATTGAGATGAATGGCATATAATGTGATGCACATGCTAACAATGAGCATAAATATTTAGTACTCCCAGCAAAGCCTACTGGTATGATTAATTTGGCCTTAACTCTGGATCCCTCTGCAGTCTTGCCTATCAGCTATTTATTTAAAGGCATATTTCCAGAGAACCCTTATCAAGTGTATTTACACATCCTCCCTGCAAGAGCAGCTTTTGGCAAGTACTTTTTCTTCTTGGAGCAAGATCCTGGAGTCCATAAAGGTCAGTTTGGCTTGCAGCAGCTTGGTAAGAGCCCAGGAACCCAGCACTGTCACTGTCACACTGCCAGGGCTCCTCTACATACCTCTGCCATGTCCTCCAGGTAGAGATGGGCCCTTTCTCCATTCATATCTATCCCCTTGTGATAGAAGACGAAGGAGGAGGATAGTGCTGCACCACTCCTCTCAGAAACTGTGGAGAGTTACAAGGGAAACAAAAAAGGCTTCCTCCCAGCTGCCCACCCCCTGCTCAAACCACTTTATACATCTGGGACCTTCAGAATATGGTTGAGAAATAATTATAGCAGCTCTCTTACCTGTTCTTTCCTTAAATCATTCACAGTGCTACCTATTTTTTGTTGGCAGCTGTCAATGCAGCAATAACCATGCTGTGACTGGCATGTGTAGTGTTAGGGAGGGAAAGATTTTCTATCCCTTATTTTTTACCCAAAGAGAGCCTTTGCTCACCAACTAATAGTTATGATAATTTGCTCCATTTTTAATATTAACTCCATTTATTGACCCAAAGGACAGGCTTTCCAGGTATTACTCCAGGCAAAATAAAAGTACATCTTAGTTCTGGAATGTTTTCAAGTGTTACCTTTGAGATTTTGCATCCTCACTACTTTTTAATACATAACACTCAACTCTATTTAAGTTCCTATGATGAACAACTGAACAACTGATCATTTCCAGTGTGGTAACAGGGAAACCACAGACACATACCTGCCCTCTATTCCCTCAAAAACTTGGAAGGCAGGAGAGATTTGATTAAGTCTTACTATCCAGAATGTCACTCTGCCCATAAGAAGAGGAAGAAGTACAAGCTCATTCATTCCTGTGCTTGCCTTTTATCTTTAAGTGTGGTCTCACAGGCTCTGCAGGCACACACTATTTCATAGCATTCCTACTTGTCAAAGGAGCACAAAACCAAGCTTGGGATGTGACCTATTATCAAAAATATATATTATATACTCCAAGTATGATTTTATTTCAAACCCCAAACTAAACACAAATTAAGCAAGACATTTTCCTTGTTTAAACAAGAGCATAGAGGGAAAACCAAGTCCAGAGGGCCATGAGGATGATCAGAGGACTGGAGCATCTCCCATACGAAGACAGGCTGAGAGAGTTGAGGCTGTTTAGCCTGGAGAAGAGGCGGCTGCGTGGAGACCTCATAGCAGCCTCCCAGTACCTGAAGGGGGCCTATAAGGATGCTGGGGAGGGACACTTCATTAGGGACTGTAGTGACAGGACAAGGGGTAATGGATTCAAACTGAAACAGGGGAAGTTTAGGTTGGATATAAGGAAGAAATTCTTTACTGTGAGGGTGGTGAGGCACTGGAATGGGTTGCCCAGGGAAGCTGGGAATGCTCCATCCCTGGCAATGTTCAAGGCCAGGTTGGACGAAGCCTTGGGTGACATGGTTTAGTGTGGGGTGTCCCTGCTTACGGCAGGGGGATTGGAACTAGATGATCTTAAGGTCCTTTCCAACCCTAACTATTATTCTATGATTCTATGATTGTATGACCTAGATGTAAATCCTTTGGTGGTAGAAACAACCTTTCATTTGTAAAGTGCCAAGCACAGCACAGATAATGGGAATGAAACTATCCTAATCTCATTCCCCAGGCTAGAGATGAACAAAACCTGAATGACACCTTACACATACAGTCTGCACAAGACTCTGCTATCAACCTATGCAAAGTTGTATGTTCTGCTCTTCCCTCTTTATTTTTCTAACTGAAAACCCTATGGCCTCCAGTCTCTTAAGCAAGATTTCAAATCACCTGTATTTCATATTGTATTACGTTGTATGCAATGGTAGTTGTAAAAAACTCCTTTGCTTTGAGCTGGTTGCAGATATTACACACAAGCCTTCCTCTCTCCTCTTGGTATGATTTATTTACATAATATGTAATAAATCACACAGCAACAAGTACCTTTTTAATTAATAAAACAGCTTTAGAGTTTGCACTTCCAGAATGAATTGTATGTTGTCTGGTTATTTTCAAATACGTCTCACCTAGTTAATTCAGTTTCTAATCTCACAAATATTGTTATCAAGGTATTATAATTGATTATGAAAGTCTGTTTCCAACCTATTCAGAGCAGTCAATTCTCTTTAAACTACTTCTGTTTGTAAATAGACATTGCGTTTAAGCAACAGGTAAAATCTCTTTCAAGAGATGCCATTCCTTTCATTGCCTGTTTTGTGTAGAAGCATGTTCCACTTGGGCTTCAGGGAAAATAACAGACAAAAGAGAGAGGTGTAATTGTACGCTGTCCTGGGTTTAGCAGAAGCAGTCAATTTTTCTCCTTCTCAGTAGCAGATGCAGTTCTGTGTTTTGACTTTCGGCCTGGGAACATAGCTGATAACACCAATGTCTTTAGTTGTCGCTAAGTAATGTTTTACTCTGACCAAGGACTTTTTGAGTCTCATGCTCTGCCAGGGAGGAGGAGAGGCTGGGAGGAAGCAGAGACAGGACACCTGACCCAAACTAACCAAAAAGGTATTCCATACCACAGCACGTCATGCCTGGGGAGGTAATGGGGAGTTACCCAGAAGGGCATGCTCTCTTCCCGGTCAGGCTCTTTTTCAGCAGGTGGTATTGTACTCTCTTCCTTGGTCATTTTCTTATCATTATTACTATAGGTGGTAGCAGCAGTGGTTTGTGTTATACCTTAGTTACTGGACTGTTCTTATCTCAACCCGTGGGAGTTACATTCCTTCGATTCTCCTCCCCAGCCCTCCGGGAGCGGAGGTGGGGGGGAGGGGTGTGGTGTGGAAGGGGGACTGAGAGAAAGAGTGGGGGGAGTAGAAACTGGGTTTAAACCATGACATACGCAGCATATTTCCTAACAAATTAAACCAAAAGCAAAAAAAAGGTTTCCAGTGAAGAAAACTACTATCATACTAATTTATTTTAAGAACAGCAATGAAAATGTCTTCAAAGATATCATATGTTATTTGATCTAGACTCAAAGCTTGAAAAATAGAGTCACTATATAACGTCACTTTATTACTGAGGAATGTGCACCACAAAGAGATACGATATGCCGTATTAAATAGCACAATTCACTTATTAACTTAATTAGTAACATAAATGAAAAAGCTTAACAAAATGTATAGTAGAGGAGATGTGAGCGAGAAGAAAAAGGGTAACCTTTATGTTTTCTTACAGAAGGTTGGTGAAACTTTCATGGGCAGGGTAGTCCCCTGAACTCTGCAGCAGCTCCGCGTGGCTCACCTCAATCTCCAAGGGGAGGTATTTCATGAAGTTAGCATGCAAAAGACATCCCTGTCTGGACCACTATATTTATGGTTTAACCCCATTTATCAATCAACAGGAAAAAATGCAAATGATTTAATTAGCATATTCCTGTGAATTAATGCAGTTTATCAGAAAAGGCCCAAGTGATAATCATGCTGCTTGAGAGTAAATTGAATGCAGAAATCTTGAGTACAAGCTCAGCGTGAACCCAGTTCAACATGAAGCTGATCAGTTTGGTGTTCACTGCTGTAGACTCTTCCTCTCATGTCAAGGAAGTGGAAAGAACTCAGGAGAGCATAAGAACTGCACCACACCCCACTAGAGAAGGGGAATCCTTCAGCTGGGGTGGACCACATGGGCTTGAAGTCAGCCTCGCAGTTCAAATGCCCTTGCTTTTTGTCTCATGGTGAGTAGAAGCCTGGCAGCACTGGGGCATCCAGAAAACTGCCAGGAGTAGGCAGATGCCTTCACAGCCTTGTCCCTACTGCATTTGACTGTAATGAAGGGCTTGCGTGAGTAAGAGTGGCAGCCAAACCTGTGGAAGCCAGCACAAGGCCATTCCAGCCAAATCTTTTCATGCAGGTAGGGCAGAGGCTGTTTTCCTTTATATCCTCTCTCCTCCCTTCTCCTTAACCTTACTCCCTTTCTCTGCTACGCATCTGTGAAGCCAGACCTTTGGGGTGGCAATACCAGAGTGCTGTTTTGTTTTCTACAGAGAAGTGCTGGCTTGTCTGCAAAATACATCTAGATAGACACAGTGCACGAAGTAAGGGCTTCTCAAGGGGCATGGATGCTGCTGTAAAACAAGAAAAAAAAAGAAAGAGAAATATAGGCTGGCTGTACCTGTGTGCTGGTCTGTGTTTATCTCCAAGTGGCTGATACCATTCTAAGAAAATGCATCTTCTGTAGCAAAAAAGTAAAAACCGGCATTTACTCTAACTTACTCACTGTCCCCTGCTGCCCAGTGCAAAAGGCATTAATAAGGACCCCAGGAGCTGGATGATAGCCTTCATGCTGGCTGATAGAGATGGGAACCTGGAAACTAGAGCCTGTGGATGCCACAGCACGCCAGCATTTCCTTTCACCCTCATTTACTGAAATACCAGGCCTCACAGCTTTGTTCATTTGTAAGCTGTGTGCATGAAATAAGCCATTCAGAATAGAGGCAGGTGTAAGGACACAATTTGGCAGAAAAGATTCCTGGTCATATTTTCTCTGGTGGAAAGTGAGAGAAATGTATCCAGAAACATAGCAATCACCAACATGTTTTCTTCTCTGCTACCCACAGGCAATCTGGAATTCAAGGTTTCCTGGCTCTTCCTAGTTAACAGAGATGTTTACAATGTTAATGACTGTCTGTGTGATTAAATAAGCATTGAGCCCAATAACTACTGCCCTAGATCAAGAACAAAGTTCACTGGAAGGAGTTGGTTTACTTAGAGCTTCTGGACAGTGCCACTGTAGTCACTTACAGACAGCTCTGGTGCATCTGGTGTGGTGCTCTGAGAGTCCTCCTGTCAGAAGAGCAAACTCCTTTGACTCCTACACCCCATGGCAGCTCATCTTTGTATTCCCAGGAAGAAAAGCCCATCTTCTAAACGTGGGGCTTCCAGAACAGTCCCAAACCAAGTCAGCACATCAGCCTTTTGAAAACCAGAAAATTTCTAGTTTTCAAACACCAGGTACGTATTCAAGGGCAGGTATTGTCCACTTCTAACACACTATGGAAAATCCCTGCATGGTATAGCTGCAGAGCCTAGGGCTGATGAAAGAAAAGGCTTTCTGAAGCTGACTCTATGAAACAGCCAGATGCTCTTATGCTTTGTTGTCTCAACATCTGGATGTGTAACAGACCGAGTATTTCCTCTCCTCAGTGTTGTGCAGCATTGCCAGAAAAGCACATTGTGAGTTCTCCTCAAATTTGAATATAGCAAGAGAGTCTGGAGGAAGGGAGTGAACCAGTTTTCTACATTACTTCCTTAAAGTTTGTTTCATGCAAATCTTGTCCCATAGTCTAGCCCTTGAAATAACATCACCGATGAACAGCAAGGAACATTGACAGTATTCCTTCACCCAGAAATACAGCCTTTAAGCATCAAGTATGTGAAGGCAGAAGGACTATCAAGAAGACAGACTTAGTTTTCCCTCTCTTTCTTAAGGTAAAACTTAGCTAGAGCAGACTATTCAGTCAAATCTAAAACTGTGCTTTAACAAGAAGGCATGACACAAGCTGAAAATGGGATGATTGAAACCACTCAAAGAAAGGTGCTCCCTGTAATTTAATCTGTGTTAATAATATCAGTTTATCAGTTTATCTTGTCTTTGGCATTTGCTTTAAACACAAAGGATTGTGTTGGAATTGTAAGAATGCAAAGCATAATTGTACTGAGATGCTTAATACAATTAATGACATCAGCTGCGGAGATATGGGTGCAAGGATGTATTCCTTCTAATCTGTTGGAATTTATCTCAATCTTTGTCCACAAAAGCATTTTAAAACTGAAGAAGCACCTTTTCCTCAAAGAAATGTTCATAAACACAATAACTGCAGGCAATTATATTCTGTAGTCAGCTAAATTCTGAGCGATTTACACATGATAGTCACTTGACTTCTCTCTGGATTAGCTCTGAATGACACATCTCTGACTTGAAATAATTTTTGTTCCAAGCTGTTATGAAACCATTTACACTAAATGATGGCAGTACTTAGGAGAGGAGCTGAGGTTGAGGTTCTACTGCAAATAGTGTTCTCATTAAACAAAATCTTAGCTTGTGAATATACATGTGGCATATGGATATATATGTTTCTTTTTCTTTTTTCTTTATATATGTACATATATATATATATATATATAAAGAATAGGTCAGCATAGATATCATTGTGGAAAGCTTTCAGTTCCCCTAGAAAGTCACTGGCATATCATTATTTGACCTCAAATCTAATGCTTCTCAAAGTACTTTTTAAACCTCCTACCCACAAATGGCAGCAATGAATTACTTGACAGACAATCACAGAGCCTGCAAACCACCTCTAACATCTAGTGCAGCTCTGGGACCTGCTGTGCATATGCCTGAATCTCTTGTATATACTTCTTAGAACCCCACTGTTTTGCTCATATCCTTCCAACCCTATCAATTTCTCAGCATCCCCGCTCATGCAGAGAAAGCAATCCATTTGCATTCCTCACCCTCCCAGCCTCTTCAGCATTTACCGTTATTGCCCTACAGATATGAGGTGCTTCCTACCTGGACCAGTGCTCAGCTGCCCAGATCTTGTCACAGCAGCACCCTGGTGGGACATGCACTGCCTGCCTGCATGTGTTTGCCTGAGCAATGATCTCAGCTCTTTACACAAGCTGAGAGACAGGTGATGGTGGGGAGCCTTTTAACACCTGAGGTGTGGTTTTAGACTAAAATAAAAAATCAGAATCCTTCCCCAACTTCTTTGTGCATCCAGAGAGGGATGAGAGCTGCAGAAAGATTTCAAGTAGAGAAATACTTGATTTATTGTCATTATGGCTTTCCTTTTTCTCCAAAATAAATTCACAAAGAAGAAAATGGGCAAACTGAATATTCATCAACCACCAACATTTGTAATTCTTCAAGAGCATCAGTGCCTATTTACAGTGTTGAAATAGGACTGGCTTGTCCTATAGTATGCTAGTTTATCAGATGATATGCAAATGATAAGTATTTCCTTTCATTTCTAAATTGAAATAAAAGCCAGCCAACACTTGGGATGAAGCATGATGAAGCACAATGTAGCACTTAGGAAATTTGTTGTGACTCTCCCCTCCTTCAAGAGTGTGATGTTTCTGGCATATTTAAAGTTGTTGTTGGGATTGTCTTTAAAGATTGAAAGTCTATAAATTTTCATGAGAAGTGAGCTATGTTGCAGTTACAGCGAGAACTGTACGTGCACTGTATGTGTCCTAAAGGTATCTGGATGCAGAAACAAACTCTCTATGTAAAACATTTCTTCCCTTTGCTCCCATCTTGTTCTCATCAGTTGACTATTGAGGACTGTAATTAATAAAAATAAATGAGAAGGAGACAAAAGGAAGAATTCAAGAGAAATTTAGCCGGAGTCCTTCTGAAGCTGGCACTAGCTGCTGAGGGTGGCTGCCTAGCTCTGCTCTTCTGAGATTGATGGCCACTCTCTGTTCTCTACTTTTTCAAGTAATAGTGACCAGTTTGGCACAATTCCAGCTGGGCATAGCAAGAGAGTAACACCGCTCCTTAAAGCTTTTTTTCTTGCTCCTGAGAAACAGCATTAGGACTCAGCACAAGCCCTCTCTTGCTGAAAAATCCCCAGTTAGCATGAGGGCTAAAGTGGGGTCTCTGGGTCAACGCTAAAATCTGCAATTGTGAGATGAACAACTGTCAGAAGGCACAAGAGAGTTTCCAGTCCCAGCAGTATCAGTCAGAAATCTCCTGATCTGTGGAGTGTATTTTAAGGTAAGACCCATGCATTACTTATTTTAAGATGGGACTTGTAAGTCCTTGTCGCTTAGGGTCACACAGCAGCTAGGCAGCATTCACTGTTTTCTTTCCACATTAAAGCACTGTTAGTATGGGGAAAGTGAGGTGATCAAATGCATACTTAGTCTTCCTCCTCCCATGGATTCTAATATATCATTCACATTAAGGATTCAAACTGTCCCACTGAAGTCAGTGCTATTCTTTGCATGCTTAAAAATAGACGAAGTCTATTGATTCAGATTAAGGCTACTTGGTTTTACATGAGCATGACTAAATTCTAACACTGCTCCCTATGCATATTCACAATTCTTTGCTTCTAGACCTTGCACTATCTCTTAATCACAGTCATATAATGAAAGCATTCTGAACTATGTCTACTACTGGCTCTGTGCTTCATAAAAAAAAACAAACCCAAACCAAAAAACCAAAACAAACAAAACCACAACCCAAAACTCAGACCAAAGAAAGCAAAGAAGTCTGACAGTTGCATAGATGATTACTCTGGCTGGCCTTCTCTTCTGGGTTACTTTTGTAACTTTGCTGGCCTTTACGAAGTTCAGCACAGAATCAAGCAGTGTTTCCACTACAGTGAGGTTGGCAGTTGCACGAAGGGCACAAAGCAGAGCTAAAATCTCACTGCGAGCTTCATCTTGCTTGGCCTAAGAGCCAAGTATATATTCTATTTAGGTAGAATAGCTCTTGCCTGTGTAGACCTCATTGCAGAACAAGGGCTTCAAAGAATTTCAAATGTTTACCCTTGCGAGTTAGTACCACACTTCTGATGATGGAGTCTCATGGGCTTTGCCTCAAAAATTCATCATCACAGCAAAGGAAAAAGCTATGCCACGGCAATATAAACCCTGTTGAATTCCCAGTTGTACAGATCAGACACTTGAGAGTTACCTGGGCTGGGCTCTGCCAGATGCACAGTCTCTCTTGGGAGATGATGGCTTTTCTTCCTTCTCCTGGAAAGGCAGGCTGCGGCAAAGGCTGAATTGCAGTGACACCACCTAGACCCTGAGGGTTCATCAACTCAAATGTCTGAACACAAGCAGGGGGGCCCAAACTCATATCCTCAGTGGGAAAATGATAATTTCCTTTAAAGTGGAATACACCAAATTTCTCAGAAATACAAATAATCAAGCCATTTAACAACAAAACATTTTTGCCAGAAAGGACTTTCTCCTCTCCTTCAGTAAAAGTACATATGTTAGCAGGGGCTTGGTAGAACACCACCACAAGGTTTTGTGTTTACTGTAGGACCAGTTTGGTCAGGTCTTGTTTTACCTTGAGTCAACATCAAGACTTTTTATATTCTTTCACCTATAAAAACCATTGTTTTCAGCCATTCCTAAATGCATATTTATCTCCTTTTACATGGCTACTCAGATTTTAGGCCAATGTAGGATTTTTAAGGACACAGTCAAAATGTATAAAAATGGCGCCAGATAAAGCATTCCTCCATGTCTTGTCTCCAAACCCACCACATCTTCTTGTCTCATTATCTTTCCCTTGAAAGCACAAGAAGGCTGACAGCCTTTTCAGAGCTCTTAAGATTAATAAAAGCCACCCAAACCATCCAAGTTAGATGTGCATATCTTACTGGAGTGGTGTCAGCTAACTGGTTAATGTTTAGAAAGCTTTTTGATATCCCCAGATAAAAGGCACTGTAACAGTGCAAGACATTACTGTTATTAGCTACAGATGGTGCAAAGCTGTCCTACAGCTACTGTGTATATATAATGAAATTCTGAAGACCAGCAAAATTCCTGTAACATCATGAAAGGAGTTGAAATGCACCTTTACTTAGTCTAATTCTGTACAAGATGGGTTTTAAAGGGCCTTGAAAAACTGCAAGAACCAGCAGTTTCCCAGAAGATACAAAGGAGTCTACATAATCTATCTTGCTTTGTTAGTTGCCTTAGTGTCAGACCATCAGCTAGTGGTTTGAAAACCTCTGTTCTGCCACGTCTCCTCTTCCTATGCTCCAGCTACATTTTTTCCCCCACAGCTACTGTGAAAAAACTCTGGTCTTTGTGTTTGCCATGCCATCTCCACACCAAATGCCTCTATGTGGGATGACCCCCAAATCTTATCCCTTGCACGTCAGAGCAAGTGAAGTCTGTGCTTGGACTGGGAGGGTCACACAGCCCCAGCATGTCACAAGGCAGTGTGGCATCGGTATTCCAGCCAGCATAGGGCTTTCAGGGGTGGTGTGCTGCCAAGCTTTTACTGTCAGCAAGCCTCTTCTTTTACAGCCTGCACCTGACATGCCAGGCAGTCAGGCAATGAGTCCTGGAGCAGGCTGACAGACTATATGAGCATGTACTGTCCTGGAGCATAGAAGAAGCCAGACTAGGAGGAGAACAAAAAGGAAGGAGCCAAGTTCTAAAGCTGGACCATGACTGGAAACAGATTTCCATTGCTCCTTAAGGGGCATGATATAGTAAGAAGCAGGGGCACCATCTGGTTTACACAGCCCTTAGACAAGGAGAAAGGACAGAATACTATCACTGGATAAGTTTTGTGGTCCAGAGATGCCTGAAATGATAATGAAGAAATAATGTTGAATCTTTAATTGAGTTTACAATCTTTTATCCTGAGTTTGTGCATATTTCTTGCTACCATGAATGCCACCTACATTACTTCTGCAGTTGATGAAATGCCAAAAGGCAATTCTGTCCAAAAGTAAAGATGAAGTGATGACTACACACTGGACCAGCAGCTTGGAGCTGTAAGTGCCTCAAGGTTATTTTTGTAAAGTGAATGGCACAGGTATGATTTAATGTCATCACACACACACAAAAAAAAAAAAAAAAGGAAAAAAAGTTATGCTTTCAATTTATACACAAAGCTATTATTTTAGTTTCCCAGGCACTTAAGATACGTATATTTCTAATACAAAGCCCATATAAGAAACTGATCAGACTGGTCTGGCCTGGAGAGCTCTGATGGCAGTGTGAGAGGCAGCTTTGTCTACTGGACTGAAAGGAAACAATTCCTGAGGTTTAATCCTGGCTGACACAGAGCCACTGCATGGCCTTGGGCAAGCTCCTTAAAAAGACATGTCAGGTCAACTTAGGCCCAAAATTAAAATTTCACAAATATATGTATTTGTAAATACTTACATCAGTAAAAATGAATGTGACCTTTTTCACCTTTTTTTTTTTTAATTTTAGTGAGGAAGGTTGACGGAAGGGAAGCAGTGTTTCCAGTTAGAGATCTTGGAGTTCCTGTTCTCTACACTGTTTGCAGCTTCAATGCTCTGTTAAAGACGGAGTGTGAAAGCAAAACCGGTCCAAAATTCCTTCTACAAAGAAGAATGATCTGGCTGTAAGACAGAATAACTTTGATCTAGATTGCTCCTGAGCAGTGGGTGCTTGTAAGTGTTGAAAACTCATTATCATTCAAGGAACACTAAGAATTAATTAAGTATATGCTAAGTAATAACTACAGTTCAAGAACCAGGCTCTGCCCCTTGCTGGGTGCTTTCTACCACCCTTGCCAGCTGAATTAGAAGTAAACTATAAGACCCGTGCAGCTACTTGTGCCATTAAATCTAAGGGCAGGCACAGGTAGTGATTTAGAGCTGATAGAATTGTGTAAGATGATTTATGCCACATGTGATACTAGCTTGTTAATATTTATCAAGTCACTACAGCTTCCTATGGTTCCAGTTTCCCCCAAACTGCTTGATTGTAATAGCCACTACTGTTAGACCAGAGAGCAATGAATTATAAATGGCCCTTATTTAGAGAGTGCTTGGATCTGTGAGACATCTCTATTTGTGTGGTGATATTACTGCAATGTTGCTGCACTTCCTTAAGTAATAAGACTACCTCAGCTAACACTGTATCCTGTGATCAGCAGTAGCAGTCATTTTTCTCCTTCTTAGTAGCTGGTGCAGTGCTGTGTTTTTGACTTTCGGCCTGGGAACAGC
>JBCJKH010004613.1:0-22328 GCA_039877255.1 Loriculus beryllinus | reverse complement strand
CTTTCTAACTTCCATATTTATGTTTATATAAATATATAGATTATGAATTGCTCAATTTTACTTTCACTTCATGTCCTGTTGAAGAGTTCCCTGGATCGTAACCTATGAGAGACCAAGTCTGGGAGCTACTCTGGAGACCTTTATTATATGTCTTCCTGGCATCAGATGTAGGGAGTGTAGCTGTGTGGGAAAGGATGGGCTATAGAGAGCCATTCAGCATCATACCTGCCCTGGACCATTGTATAGCTTAGAAATTTGCTGTTCTGGTGCAACAGTGCTGGGAAGCCAAGCGGGAGAGTGGCCAGTAGCTCTAGTACTATTAGGATTCTCATGAATTCTTTGCATAACTGTATAGAAATGTAATAGTGATTTTGCCAGCCTCTTGGTTTCATGGATCCAGAATCACTGTATCCCCTCCACAAAGGCTATTCCTGTCCCCACACCAGCTGCCTTCCTGTCTTCCCATACACAAACCATACACGAGAAAGGTCACTCAGTAGCAGTTCACTGACTGACTGTCACTATCAGCACTTTTGTATTCTCCAAACCTGTCAATGGCAACTCACCATGGCAAGATACAGTATTTCCATTAAGACGGGAGGATGCTTGTTGTGCTGTCAGGCAGAGCAGACGTCCAGGTCACAGTGCTGTTGAATATGTCTGTGTACCAGTAAAAATACAGTCGTCAATGAAAAAAGGCATCTTGATATGTTTCTCGGGGCTTGTTTCAGAATGAGAATGGTTGTGTTGCTTAATTGTCAATGAGAAAATGGGTTGGATCATGCTCACAAAACAGTGCTTAGCCATTTCCATTGCAGGAAAGGAAATCATTCCTATTTTTCAGTCTCAGGAGATGGCTAGGCATGGAGATCACTCACTGAGGTCTGGAGAAGAATCTTAAATTATTAATATTAATAATAATGGTAAGTCATAAAATTTCTCAGAGATTCCTCTACATAGGTTTTGTGGATTGCTTAAATTCTGGAAGTGGTTAATTATATTCAGGCAATTTGTGATCCATCAAAATTTTGCATTTTATATTATTTTGTTAAATATTTCAGTAGAAACGCAGATGAACAGTGTTTGGTTCTATTAACAAACAAAATACTGGCAGAATCCATACTGGCAAAATCCAGTTCATTAGAGTGCTTATTCTTTACACCTTACAAATAAGTGGAGCTTCTGTTCCAGCCTGAGGAGTTTGATGAAATGACTTTCTAATCTTACAGCCTATTTCATATTCATGGAGGTGTTCTAAAAGAAATGAGGGGAGAATCTGCACAGAGCGTTAGGAACAGCTCAGATGTGAACTGAAGTTTCTGTGTAGTGAGAAACATTCATGATATCCTGACACTGATCTTGAAACCTACAAATGCTGATGTGTTTGCATTCTGTGATTTAATTCAGGCTATTCCAGAGAAAGGAGCCAGACATTAAAAGTTATTCTAGTCAGAAGCTAGGGGTTTTCCCATTATTGGCCCCAAGACTAGATTGACCTTATTTCAGTGCTGCTTCTGCTAAGTATTCTGAGGGCAAAGAGCAGGGGGTTTTGACAAAAGAGAAGCTGTCTTATCATTAGGAGAACATTTGTGATAGCTCAAAACACCTGGCAACTTTTGCTACTTGCAGCTCTAATTTGTCATGATACAGGTAGCTGTGGAGGATATAACTAGTGAGACGTAACATCTCAGGGAGGTGGGAGAAGGTCCAGATTTACCTGGAAAGGTGGTCTGGTAAACATGTGAGATGGGTGATATCTAAAGGAATAATATAACTTCTCCATATATAAAAGATACCTAAATTTATGAGCCAAGTATAATATTATTGGCTGCAAAATCTACGCCTTCTACTTATTATTTCTTATGATTCCCAATTCTATATCACTGCTGTCCAAAATAGTTACCCATCTGGTACTGCTGACATTTTGTTTTACTTTAACTAAACCATCATCCCCAAAGACTGATGTGTGTCTTTGCCTACCTTTTCAGTGATTACCAGTCTCTCAGTAGTAAGTCTGTCAAGCCTTATGTCACCTGCACATCATCCTCAGTACCATTTTAATGTTGTCTTACCAATAATCAGTAAATATTTAGAATAACCCCACTGTGGGAGTTCCATTGTGGAGGATGCTACTGATATCGAAGAGGTTTGCTGCCTGTATATAGGTGTCTAGCACCACTGTAGATGTTGTAGGGTATCTAAGATGCCTGCATGGTTACAGGCAGCTACAGCAAAGGACCTGGTAGAGATCTGCACCCTTGTAGGATGGTAGTTAGAGCCAGGTGTTTTAATCCCTCCCAAAGGATCCTGAGAGGAGATCTGCTATAGGACAGAAATCCCGCTGGTGCATCACAAGACCTGTTTGTCCTCATGCAGTTCCTTCACTACCTAATTCTGCATCTCACATCAATCCGCTTAAGTCCCCTGTGCCTTTGATGAGTCCAAATGATCCAAATCCAAAACTGCGAGTTTTTACAGGCAGAAGTTCATCTTCCATTGCCACCATATGCCATAGGAAAAATTTGTCTTTTTTTTTTGTCTATACCCTTGTGTAAACTTTAAATAGAATTTTAGTGTTATGCATTTAATATATGAAGGTATTTTGGTTGTTCTTTTAAAGTGAGTTGCATTATGCTTTTTTCAATTCCGTATTTTTTACTGAACCCTCCTTGCTTACCACTTACTTCTAAATGACATTCACAATATTAAATAAGGAAAGTTTAGTACGCTGTGTGATACTGCTGGATATAATGATAATGATTCAGGTGCAAATTGAGGCTCAAAATGAAGTACAGGGCTCCCAGCATGTTTAGGTAGTTCCATGTCATTATTCAGCCTTGTTGCACATTCGTAAGTGTCTAAATGTAACTATAGGTAGAAAAAAGAAAACACATTTAAATAATTGTCAAAAAAAACCCCAAACAACCGAACCAAAAGACATGGTGCAACCAAGAGTGCATTCATGTGTGCATCTCTGTGTCTGTATATGCACACAGGCACACAACAGCTGTATATTATTATCACAGTTTTTTGCTTATGAAACTAAAATCAAATGCAAATGTATTTTTCACAATACTGGTTACTTATTTACCCTCTCTGTTATTTGTATGCTATAGCTGATTTCAGGGGCTTCCTGTTTTCCACACTCCTCTCATAGTGGTATTATGTAGTGGATTTCTGGCCTTGATGAGTATCGTTTGTATCATTACATATTATCTTCAAAAAGACATTATGGTTACTGAGGTTAAAAGGAAGGTCTCAGAAACATTGTCATTTATACTATTTCTCATGAGTCTGCATTGTTATGTGTAATTAAATCCTTAACTTTTCTATTCTCCAATTTCTTCTTCTCAAAATCTTATTAAAATACAGGAAAAGAATTCCTAACTCAGAAGAACATCTGGCAATATTTCATATGTTCTTTTCCTAATTTAGATACAGGTTATTCCTTTCTGTAAGGAATAATAAAGTTTGGGCAACACTGCTTAATATTTAAATATGTGAAAAATGAACACGCAAAAAGAAATTGCAAAATTTGTAACTAAAGTAAATCCTGTTTTCTTGTGGAAATATCATGAGCCTTTGTTACATTTGTGTGCTGAAATTCTTGGCAGAGTGAGAGAGCATGCAGGTAAGAGTATAATGCTTCAGTTTGCAATGTAAAAAATGTGATTAATTCTACTAATATGTTAACATGTACATTGTATGTTACTGGTCCACTATGGCTACTAGTATAGCTATTATAAGGTTATAACATGTTATTGTAAGAGGAAATTAAAAAAATCCATATATCCATATGGAAATAGTTATTGTGTAATTCCCTTCCATACAGGAAATCAAATGCTGTCTCAGCTTTTTAAAAGTTTACATTTATTGTCTGTTGACATCACAATGGGGTGGGGAGACGGATTTTCAGGTACACTATCAATGTATTGGAGATAGGGAGATTTTTCTTCCTTTTTCTTTTTTCTTTGATTGTAAAAACAGCGTGCAAGGAAGAAAAGATTCTAGGAAGCCTTTAAATTTCCAGTTTTGTTTTTGGTTTTTTTTTTTTTTTTTTTTTGTTAAATTCTTGGCTCTTACATGGACATAGATCATAAAATCTGTAACCCAGAAGGTCAACATGTTTAAATATAGTTCCAATCTATACTCAGACCTTAAGAAAATCTGTTCTGCTGAAATTATCTGCATTCTGTGGTGCAAAATAATGTTCTTCCATTGCTTTTTCAGGCAGACAGATTTACACACAACCAAAGACATAGATATATTAGAAGACATTATACTTCCCAAATTGCGTAAAGAGAGGGTTAACAAGCAAGCATTACATGTTGACTTTCTTTGCTCTTATGAGGTAAAAGCATGTCATTGTGTTCACAGTATCAGCAGTGAACACAAACTAAAAATGAAGTTTCTTTCTCATCCCCAGTTTTTATTGACTTTCTTCTTCCTTTTCACTGCCATGAGCTATTATTCCCTACACCTGCACTCAGACAGAAATATAATGAAAAAGAATCAATCTCTGTAAAGAAAATTATCACCATCCAATAACATTGGGCCACTTTTAGGGGTCCTGCAAAGTTTCATCCAATTGCTAAAATGCGTTACCATTATAAACTGAAGACAGTCTCTCTGCTGCTCTTCCTGGTAAGTACAAAATCACCATGTGCTTCCCAGGAGATCTAGAATATGATATGAATACTGTGTAATTCGTTAGGACAGAATGAAAACAGTTTTAATTTGTGTATGCAGAATAGGTTGTCTAAAAAATTAATGGATGGGAATACCAGAAAACTATTATTTCAAAGAAAATGGGTGAGTGCTTCAGTATTCTGTGTGCATTGCCTTTTTTGCTATCAAAGCCACTTGTGCTCTATGATTTTTCTGTTTAAAATTCAAGTACTGAAGAAATCTGTTGATAAGTAACAAACTTTCAAGGCATTCACTGGGAATATTTATATTCTAGGTTTTTTGGCCACAAGTACAAGTATTCTGTTCAGGAGTGTATAGATGAGCATTGCTGTTGGAATCAGTGTCCTTGTGTTGACGCTCATAACCATCTATTTTAAATGATCTCTCTGTAACTAACTTTCCACACTAAATTCTTTTATTTCAGCAAGTATTTCTGCTACTAATCTAACTTTCTTGAATGCAAATATTTAGCTGGTATAGACATTTTCAAAATAAATATTTTTGAATGCTTTGAGAGTGTGTCTGCCCTCTTTGTAGAAGCAAACATTACTATTGAAAGTATATTATTTCCAGGTTCACCTCACCATAGATCTGGAAATAACAAACGTGGTGAGTCATTGATTCAACAGTTGCTATTGGCATGCATTTGGATACACTATAATGATTGACTCGACCTCTACTCTAAATGAATCAAAACTGAACAGTAATTTAGCACATGTAACAGCCCAGGGATATAGTGCTTCCTGTTAGGAAGGCAGAACTGATTGTTACTCTGCAGAAGAACTTCACAATCATAAATGTTATTAAGACTTTTTTAATATATATATTCACTTTTAAAAACTGTAATTAAAGAACATTTCAAAATTGATTGTAAAACGGTTTCGAAATCTTTTCTTTGAGGAAGACACTTCTGCCAGAACTTAATGAGAAACAATTAAGACATGTTGGAAGTTATCTTAGGTAGAGTTCATTTCTACTGAGTCAAGATAAATTTGTCAGCATGAGAACCAGACATCACACCCCAAATTCTTCTCGTTTAACTTCAGCCAAGTCTGCTCTGCACGCAGCTTCAGACAACAAGGTGTCATGTCACCTTCCATGGGAAAAATACAAGGATAATCTGCATGTATTGAAGGGAAGCTCAGGTAAAAAATGTGTCCTGTAAGAAATGCATGTTTTACTTTCAGATAAAGGTATCTAAGTTCTCAGAAAAGAGGAGCTCAGCTGGGCTGGTTATCAGGGTTTATTTGAACTAACAGCAATCTACAAGCACAGGCAAAAATTTAGACTGCTGAAAAGATATTCTGCAGATGACTGAGACATTTATAAAGGACTTTTCACATGCTTAAATAAGAACTGAACTCCACAGATTGACATGTGGTAGGTTACTCACTGAGATGATGCATGCTGCATTTCTAGGCTAGCAAGTGTCATTGTCTTCAACGATTTAGCTTTCCCCCAGTTAGTTACTACACATGTTGTCTGCTCCTGTCAGTTTGGCTGGTCTGATGGTTCATAAATTCAGTGTGACCGGCTACTTCTGAAATATCCCAAATATTAAGGACATACCTTCAGGGGTTAAACAAGGGAAATGAAAAGACAGTACATGGATACGTTTAAAATTTTGATTCATTCCATAACAGGACTTAAAAAACCATTTTCTATAAGGTTTAGATTATAGTTCCATTCTGGATAAAACCAGAGCAACCTTTGCCACCTTGTTTCTGAGGATATGGATGCACACAGATCTGATATGTAAAAATAGGCTGACACACAATCTCATGACATACACTTAAGCCTAAAATGCCTAGGCAGGCACATGGGAAAGTCTGCTGTGGCAGATCCCTGGAGAGACACCAGGTCATGCAGATTAGAAAGCCACTTGGCATTGCAACCTTCACCCTGAGCTGCAGTGCAGCTGTGATCACATTTACCTCTGAAGATGGAGGTAAATCTTCATCTGAAGATGAAGGTTCCTGCAAACCTTCCTGCAATGACCCTACAAATCCTGGTTGCATTATGTCTAGAAAAGTTGAAAATAACCTGCTCCTTGGGTCATCTTTGCAGGTTTATTTGGGCTGGCATTGGTCAAACTGGAAAAATTATATCTGCTCTTCATTAAGACATTTCTGAAGACAAACTTTAAAGACAAGACCTTTCCTAATAGAAGTGTTTGTTTTTTTGGTTTTTGGTGGGTTTTTTTCCTTTTTCCTAAGGGTGTAGTGATTAAATGTGGTCAATTACCATCTTATTCCAAGTCCACTGATTATAAAGCCAATTACATGAGAGCCAAAACCACACAGTTTCTTCTGGCTGCACTGGAAATAAGTCACACTGAAGCCAAATTAACTTTTAACTGCACTCATGAGCAGAATCTCAAAAATGAATTCCCGTGCTCCCTTCTTTTCTAGAACTTTCCATGGGAGCTTCCACCCTGGCTTTCACAAAGCTGTACAAACCCAGCGACTGCACCGTACTCTCTTCAGCTCAGTCCAGAGAAACTGATGTCCACTAAGCTGATATCCCAGATTTATGTCCTAACGTTTGAAACATCAGGTGGTGTTTCCCCATTGCTGTAATATACTGCAACTGTTTTCAGAAGAGAGTGTTAGGCCAAGAGTTGATTTAAATTATAGCTGCAGTACCATCTCATGTGATTTCACTTGTGAAGTCTAAAAGCAGAGCATGTGCCAAATGGTTCCTATATAGCAGTTCCCTTATATAATCCTTGTGTAGCTGAACTGCAGTTTTATCTAGAAGAGAGAAATTTCCACAAAGACACACAGTAAAGTGATTTTCAAACCCATAAATGTGCTTAATGGTGAGAACTTTTCACTCCATAGAATAAATTCATGTCATAAATTCATACTATTTAGAATTAGCAAATAAACAACTTTTTCTTCTTCCTCTTTCTTTTTTTCTTTTTTCCCAGAAGGTTGTTTAAGAAAAGAACAGCTGAGAGCAGATGCATTTTGTACACTTTCACTGATTCATTTATTCCTCACTCCTTTCACTGCCTGTGTTCTCTGCCTTCCTGGGGTTCCTAATCTGGGTCAGTAATAGGCCCACTTTTTTGTGATTTTCGAAAATAAATTGTATCATTCTTACTGAATGATAAATCAGGAAATTGATATATCCCCAAGGGAATATATTAATCTGGTGATTTTAGGTATTGCACCTGAAATCGCTTATCTTTTGGTCAGACTACATTAAAAGGCTAGCCTAGGCACACTGATTATTGGAAACTCAATTTTCACATGTGGATACATGTTTCCTGTAGCACATTTGGTTAGCCACTCTTCACTTCTTGATTCTAGGAAAAATCTTACCTTGTCAGTGTTGCAAGCCCTCGCTTGTTGAAGGATCAGCAGTAGGTAAGAAAACAGTATCCCAGGTTTCCTTGAATACTCTAAACCTGAAGATGTTGTCCATGACAAAGCAAATGGAACAACTGCAGGTGTACCCCACTCCATTTAAGTAAGACAGCAGATTCTGTCTTATTCATATATTCTGAGGTGGGGTTTTTTGTGGTTTTTTTTTTTCCTGAGGCTACTTAGTAATTCCTTCAGCTCAAAGAGCTACCATTCGACAACCACTAAGCAGCTTCGCTTTAGTGATGTGACACTCTTAAAAGAATCTGCAGTAAATGTGATGGTTCTCTGGCATGGTAGCAGGTACTGATTTCAGATAAAAAAACATGTACTTTGTAACTGACAAGAAACTTGTTGTTCTTGTTAGTCATATTATATGTCAGCCTCTGTCAGTGTAGGACAGCTTGCTGTCGTCACATGAAATTAGCCTAACTTGTAAATTTATTCACTTGTGGGAACTAACAGCAAAGGGAGATTTTTAATTCAGAATGCTTTTCCAAGCAAATGGAAAATATATATTAGAAATTCACTCTACGTTTCCAGTCTAATTGAATTTTCTAATCTTTTAAATATTGAAACTATACTTCTTAATGTTTGTAATTCAAGCTTCCCTTGACAATACAGTTAAAGCAAATCTGAAAACTTATCCTTGGGAACAAAAACTTCATTGATTAAGTAATGAATTTATAGTACTGAAGACTATTATGTAACAGACCCTGAAGAAGTAATATTATTTGTTTCCAGAAAGTGGCATTTCTCAACACTATTTATTGATTTCCTCTGAATCAATTGTAATCACATTGTCCTTTGGTAGGCCTCATTTAGAAGTCAACAGAGGCAAAGGTTGTGGAACAGAAAGAAAATGGAAACAACTGAAAAAACGGATAGGAACAACTACCCTTCTTTCCCATTATTATTCCCATTATACCAGTTTTTCCTCAGAAATCTGGGTGATCTACACATTTTACTCAGGATTAGACAAAAGATTTTGCTACACTTCAAACTTGTATTCAGGGAAAGCCTCATGCGTGTCATTGTAATATAGAGACATTGCTGTTTAAATCTTCCCATTGCTACCCAATTTTGCAGCTGCTTTTAGACACCATTTGAAGAAGATTCTGAAATGTGACTGTCAAAACAGCAAGGTAATAACAGGGAAATAATTGACTTTCAAGGTGGTAAATTTTACTCTGATATCATCTGATTGGAGAGCAGAGTTTCAGGTACGTGTATCCAAGGCTCTAAGTAGTTTTGGTGCTAGTTACAGAAGATGTTCTTTGGACTCCATCATGTCACTTCAATGATCGACATCAGGTCTGCATGATAGTATAATCTCTACATTGAATTCAAAGAACCAAAAAAGTACTTTTATTTTCTTTAATTATGGGCCTATATAATATGTGGGTACAGAGCTTCGATGAGCTGGTTACTAAGATGTGCTTTAAGGATGCTATAATTGAGATGTATTTAATTTGTTGTTGTAATTTGGCAAAAATAATGATGTAAAACAAAAATAAGTTCTAGTATTGTAGCAGTTCAGTTTTGCTTTGCTTTTGGCTAAGGGAAAACATTCTTTTAAAAGAAAAAACAAATAACATAAGCTTAGCCAATGATCACTAATATCCATGAAATGAATATGAATGGCACTATAAAGCTAAATATTTTTTTTTTTTTTAAATCCCCATCACAGAAGAAATTCCTACATAAGTTTCAGTGCCAGACAAGAGGAAAAATTGCATAGAATAGATGTACTCTGTTCTTTTGCTCAGGGATCCTTCAAGTGATGTTGATTAAAGTATATATGGTCCAATGTTTTCAGCTCTCCTGCTTTCCCCAGATGAAATGTTAAGCCTGTATTTTCTTTAGCAGCGAACCCCATTTATGACAGAACAGATCAGGAGCTAATCTTGTTTATGCATTTACCTGTATAACTACCTATATATTTTTGTTAACTGGAATAAAAGTAGACTGACAGTATGATGTTGCTATTTGCTAGCATTTTCTGTAATGAAGGAGAACAATCTTTTCTGAACATTTTGTTTTATACCTAGAAAGACAGAGATTTCTCTGGCTCCCCATCCACATTCTTATTGGCAAGAAAGATATGGCTAAAGAGCATGTTATAATTGTTCACTTTTGTGGGAGTATGAAAAACATTCATATTGGATTTCTCAGTAAAAGAGATGCCAAAAAAATTCTTTGTGTTCTTGAAGTTTGATAAGGACCACTGACTTGATTTGTTATCTCTTGTGTACTTTGAAAGCAACCATGATTCCTAGTTTTTAATGTGATTTTTTTTTTCTCATATAATATGGATAAGGCATGTCAGCAAATATAGAAAATATATACAGATATATATATGTGTGTGTGTATTTTAAAACTTCCAGTTGTTTTTCTTATACTAGTAGTATTTCAAAGGCGTGGCCAAAAAACAAAAGAAGTCATATATTCCTTGTGTTTTCAGTGGGCTTTGGACTGTCTTTTCCACTTCCTTATACCAACTAAGTGTGCTTCTTTTTTAGTGAAGTTATATCTTTCAGAAGATCTGCATTAAGACTTAACTGCTGGAAATTAATAGTAATACTTGATTTGGAAAACATGACTGCAAGTTTACTTCATTAAGAATTAAGAAAATATTTGCATAGTCTATTGAGCAATGAGATTCTATTTCTCAGTCATCTGCTTACAATGTCACATATCTCTTATATGAAAGGATATGCTTTTTTACTCCTGTCTTCTCAAATCCATTTCATTGGATTTTAAATCTCTTTGCTAACTCACGTTGCTATAATGGCCCATGATAATAGCCCATGTCTTAACTTTCCAGACTGGCATCAATTTCCAAAATGCGGAATATCGTGAAGGCCAATTTGATGCAGGCAACATGAGGCTGAGTGAATTTTATTTTTTCAGCCAACATATTTCCAGAAAGTCAAGTTCCATCATTTTGGAACTATTTTGTAGTTGTAAACTATTTACAAATACAGTCAGAATTTGCCAAATATTATTCACAGTCTGGAGAAGGGGATTAGGAGGGAAAGAAGAAGGGAAAAAGAAAGGAAAAGGAGCAGGGAAAGAAAGGCTTTGCAAAAATGGCAGTTATATTCCCCTTCTGTGAGACGAGCTGAATGGCTGTGGCTGGCTGTGGTGGTACCCGTGGCCAAGCACAGAGGGCTTCCCGTCCTCCCAGCACAACCCGCAGGGTGGCCCACACAGGACCCAATGGTTCAGCGAATCTTTTACGACCTCTGCTGCTAGTGAGGAAAACTTGCTCACTATGCTCTAAGCACAACAACAACAACAACAAAAGTGAACACATTACAGATGCCTACAAGAATGTACATAAAATTGCACATGGGAGATGTAAGTACATCACCTTATGCCTTATTATACTCTATTGTGCTCCCACTGCAGTAATATAAAGTTTCCGTGCATCTTGGCATATGAAATCTCTATCCTCTGTTGTTCTATTCCTATGATTAGATTGCTGGTTTGATAGCAACATTTTATATTTGTTTTCTTAGAGTATTTCTCTTTTGCTTTGCTTTAATGTTGCATTTAATGTCTCTTTCATAACAAGTACATTGTGGTTCTGAAAATCTCATCACCACTCCTAACATGGTACAATGCAATTACTCTTTCTGTTTTGGGGGTTTTGTTTCTTTGGTTGTTTTTTCCACCTCTGCTCATTTTTCCTGCTCCTCTGCCCCTGCCTAACAAAGATTCACTGTAATAGAAAGCAGACTCAGTAATAACTGCCTGTTATGTTTTTGCTTAATGTACTGTGCAAAATATGACAAGGGTGAATGTTAGTAGATGTAACAACAGCCAGAATGTTTCTTTATTCCAGCTGTTGTATCCTCCATATGCAATAGTTAGAAAAGATGTTACACAATAAGCTGTAAATCTAAAGGTCAGAAAATTCAACTTTCTTTTTTTTTTTGTCCTGAATAGGAAAAAGAGGGCAGTGGGATATCTAAGCCGTATTAGTTTCTAAGCCTAATGTGTTAAAAAAACCCCTGTATCATTAATATCTTAAGTTTCCTGAATATTCATAATAGAAGTAGCTCAATATACACTGCAGAGAAATTTCTCTGTATTAGTGGCATATCAAAAATTGGTCATGATTGTTAACCCCTCCCCTAGATGTTATTTAACAAAGAAGCACGTAATTTAATTCATTTTAAAACATTTCTAACATCTTTCTAATAAACTGTACTAAAAAAAAATTCATGTCTGACACATTTTACAAAGTGCAGTCGCTGTGAAAACATGGTTTAATTTATATAATTTCTATACATTTATTTTAAATGCTAATCTGTCACAGCAACACATGTATTTCTTGCATTTTCTGTAAGAATATGCTATATTTCCAATCCAGACACAGTCCATAAAACAGTTGCTGTCACCTCTCTTAATCTCGCTTTGATTCTTATACTTGAGAGGTATCCCCATGCCAATTTTTATTGCATTGCTAATCTGAATATATCCATCCTGGATGTATTCATTACCCTCAGCTATCTTTAGTGTTCCAAGAAAAGATTCAGCATAATATATATTCATTGTTTCAGTTCTATAAGTCTATTTGTGATTTATAAATCAATATACTTCAAGGCTCAAATAGAGGCCTGCAATGCCAAGTGGAATCGAGAATCAAATAATTCTATGACTTCTATTTTCACAGAAACTCCAGGTTTTCTTGCAGACCTTTGCATAAGATCTACTCTGGAAAGAGAAGATATCTCTGTAGGTGAGAAACATGCAACTATATTAGAAAAAGCTGCCAAGTAGGCTGTCTTGAAAGTCAGCGTCAAGTGCAAATTTAAAATACAGGAGGTGACACGCTTGTTATATTTAAATTAGACTCGAAGAACCTGCTTTGCAAAGTATCAAGAGCTCAGGGCGGAACAATTATCATGATCATATGCATCTTGAGTAAGGGACAGATACGCTTATTTTCTAAATGAACAATGTGTGTAATTGCATAATTGCCTTAACAATAAATGTCCTGCAGCATATTTGCATATGAAGACTTAATTATGATATATGGTTGGGTTTTTTTTTTTTTTCTGGAAGGAATAAGAAAAAGCAAGTTCAGAATTGTGTGCAATTGCACTTGCCTAGGTTTTGAAAGAAAACACAAGGCTGTTTAAAATGCCAGCTTAGAAATTGATTTATTTCTGGATCTTCTCCTATTAATAGATATCAAGGAGCCAGACGAAGTCCTCCTTCCAAAGAGCACTTTTCAGCATTGCTTTCCGTTGTGTCATAGGTACAGGGTGTTTGTGGGCACTCTGGTGGCAGACAATTAACTAAAATTGCTTTTCTTCACTCTCCATTTATTCCTTATCTCTGACACATCACTTGTTACTCTGAAAGTTCAGGTCCAGCAAAGCTACTGCTTCAGAACAGGACTTTGCACCAGGAAAACTCTTGGGTATTCACAGATTAATGAATTTAGTCTAATCCTTGCAAGTAGCCAAAATTTTCCTTTGCTCCGTGGGCCAGTGAAAACGTGCTGAACACATCAGCTGATACGGTTGAGCATTGCTGTTTTCTGCACTGCTGTATGTATTCAGTATACATATTTGCATGTTCCAAAAGCAACAGCCAAACGAGCAAACCCATGCAAACTTTATGGAGTTGTTTAATAATTTATGTTTCGACACTATAAAAGAAGAAAATTTTTCACCATTAATATTGTTCACACCTTTGCTTTGGAATCTTTCAATTCCTTCTGTGCAGGGAGAATAAACTATGTTTTCCTATCAGGACAATAAAGTGAGAGCTACTCAGGAGAAATATTTTAGGTTATACAGAAATACTCCTATTTGGTGCTGAATTTTAACATTCCTTTTAAAGGTTTTCCTCTGAGATGCATCAGTAAGCTACTTCCCCTCCTTATGTCTTCAAGAAACTGAAAATGTACAATGTAAGATTTAAAATATATTACTTCATAGGAAATTTTTCTGTGAATTGCTTTACAGCATTCCTGACCATGAGTATCTAGTCTGGTCATAACAGTCCTATTTAAAAGCTGTGTGAAACTATCTCTTGCCTTCTCTTCAATTTCCACACTTCCTTTTAGACATTCATAATTAACAGCAAATCTCAGATTTTATTTGATTTCTTCCTAATCCTTGCCAGAAGCTGCACGGGAGACACTCACTTCACAATCCTGCTGATCAGAGCTGGGTGAATGAGTACTTCTAGCAGGAGGACTTGTGGTGGATACTTCTTTGAAAAGTTTTAGAAAAGGCTTTTGTCTGAGAATAAAAGACAGATTTAGTCTGGGAACTTCAAAAAAGACAAGCTTATCTGCCAGTGTCTAATTCATTATGCTGCAAATGTTGAAATGTTTTCCCTTAAGTCTTACTCAGAAGAGTTAGTATTTGTAGGGTATTACGTGAACCTGTTAATGCCATCGGGAAAACAGGATAGAAGGCAGAAAAGAAAGATAACTGCATAACATAAAGTTCTGCAGGAAAGCTTGTTGCTTTCTTCACAGGCAGAGAAGAATAAGTGGATCAAACCTACCAAAAAAAGTTCAGACTGCTTCTGAGAGTCAGGTGTACATTTCTAGCTGGAACTTCCAGACAAAAATGAATATGAAAGTGCTGCAGAGGTGAACCTGAGTTGGTCTTTGCCCTATCACTAAAGGGGGGTAGCTCCTCCTCTCAGTATATGCGGTAGTTTTTGTCTTTCGTTAGATGTGCTCCCATCTTTCCCGCGGCACCTATTAGGGGCTTGCTTTGAAGATCCCAATTAAAAATTTGAAATGCTGAATTTTTCAGTGCTGGTTGAAAAGAAAGGCTTATATTGGAACTGAAAATGGGGGAGTCTGCTAGCTGCTAAGTGCCCATGTATTTAAATAAGTGGGGGAATATTTGGGAACGAAGTGCCTTGGCTTCAGCACCTAAATCCTTCTTTGTTTTTGCCCTTAGGGTGCATAATCCCTCAACTAAATGATGATAAGAGCTTGTGGGAGCTTTATGGGGATAAGTAAATTTATAAAAAGCACAAACTGCCATGAACCTCTGATACAAGGGGCCGGCTAGCTGTTTGAAGCGGGTGTTTTAGCTGTTACATGAGTGGCTTACCTCAAAAGAGCTGTGTATCTGGTTATTTCCAGCTTCCTCTCCTGGTAACAACCAGTGTGGAAAATATTCTGACCTATTAATAACAGCTTTAAAATGAGATGGAAAACAATAGCGTAACTTGCATATAATTATGTAAGTTGTTTTATTTGGAGAGTTTCCATCATCCCTTTTCCTTAAGCTTTGAAGCATTTTACAAGGTGAAAGAATGGTTTTAACAGACTTTTAGAGTATGTATTAACAGCTTTTTTGAGAAAAGATGGAGCCAATATATGTAGTTTTGAAGTATTGTTTTTTCGCCGCTGATATTCCATTCTGTTAAAAAAAGAAAAAGAAAAAGAACACAAATCAAAACCAAACCAAACCAAACTCACACAACAGGAGACAAATGAAAACAAACAAACAAAAAAATCCAACAAAGAAAGAAAATGCTGCTTCTGTCTGTCAGTTTGTGTTTCTTGAATTCCCTTCCCCTGCAGCTTTGCTGCTGGGAAGTTACAGGCACAGCACAACATCTCATCAGCCACTTTGAAACCCAGCAAATTTTTAGCAGCCTTATGTTGTTTAAAGCACAGCTTTCAGGTTGAAGTCTCATGGCGGTGTTGCAAAAAGGTGGATTTATCTTTGCTTCGCTAAACCCAATACATATTAGACAGAAGTCGGGAAAAGAAGCACAAGAAAGAGGAAGAATCAGGAGAAAAATAACACACCAGGGAAGTAACAATAGCTAGAATCAAAGGGTCATGACAGGCATTGTCAGAACTAGTCAGAGCCAGAGGAGGGGGAGATGATGCTTAATTTCTGCCTCTGCATTCAGTCTGCTGGGACGAATTTCTCAATCAGGCTAACAAAGGCACTGTGGTGGGGTTTTGTGTGCAGCAGATGTAGTCATTGTGGTGAAATTAATTTCTCCTGTTTGCCATACAGGAATCTTTGATTTGCCATCTCCAAAAGGCAGCAACGGCCCCATTCCAAAACATCAGTCTCTCAAGAGGGATTCTCTGTGATTTCCGTATCCAATATATCATCCACCTTTTTACAGAGCTGGTTGTAGTCTTGCCGGTTAAAAGCACAGTCCCACAAACACTGGGACAAGTTTAGATCAGACTTTCATAGTTTGAATCTGTAAGTCTTTTCTAACTGGTGTTTCAGTGTATGGTTACTTTTGAGAGAAAATCTAGAATGCCGGATGAAATGGACCTTGGCACACAACATGCATCTTTCTGAAATGAGGGCTGTAGGGTGCTTATCGCCCTTTTTGTCATTGTGTGACTAAATCAAACTTGATCTTTTGACATGGTTCAGTCTCCTCTCAACATCTAATTATATGCCTTATCCTTCCTTCAATCTGCAGCAATATGTTAATATCTTTTAGTAGCTGAGCCATTATGCCTAATCAAGGGATTGCAAATAAATAGGGGTGGACAGTTCCAAACATACAATAACTGCAGATAAATAGAGAGGGACAGCTCTCAACATATGGCAATGAATGCAGCCATAAGGCCTAAAGTATGTATTTTAACTGCCAAATTTTACGAGCAGCTACCAACTGGCTCTCATTTGGCCTCAGCTATACGTGTGATAATCATTGTAAGCACAGGTTTTGTGCCATATCGTTTTTGTGCTCAATGGCTAGATTTATGCAAAATTCATTTACGCTACAGACAGAGACTGTTCAGAGAACTATTTTATGGTTGAGAGGATGCACATTTCATGTGGGTGTTGACATTACTATTACTTCCCAGGCTATTACATAGGTAAGCACTATTAATATCTGATATTGAGTCTCAATGCTCTCTCTCCATCTTTTTAAAGATTCTTTACTGATATTCTAGAAATATTATTTGACCGTCCAGTCTTTATCAAATCCAGTATTTATCAAAGGAAGCTTAATAATTTTCTCTTTGATGTAAAAGAAACACCTTGAGAAGAACTGGATACATATGGCCCCTTAAAAAATTTAATTCCTTTTAAAATTCATATGTAAATGAAAGGCAAGAATTGCTTCTCAGAGTCCATTTTGCAATAAAGGAAGAGAGTGGTGCAGTAGTGAGCCAGCACCGTTAAGGCCTTTGTCTAACAGTTAGGGTTATTTTGGAGACAGCACCTTCTTGCAAAGACAGGGGTAGTGTGAAAATTGCTCTGATTATTGCTAGGGAAGGGAGACTGACAAAGATCAGGGGCTTGGACTCTTGCTGCCAAACTGAGGAGGATGCCCCAGCCCTACCTCAAGGCATGAGCATCCTCTCAGTAGCAGCAGCAAATGCTGAAGACACTACAATGAGGAGAGGTCCTTCAGAAAACATATTGCTCCTCCATCCATTTGCCAACTCTTTTTGTACAGGCCTTGCAAACCTGGCATCTTTTTGTTCTCCTATCCAAAATAAGGATCAACTTTTCTTATGCTTTCAGGTCTTTCTAGACCTGACTGTTAGTATCTCTCTATACTTATACTGCTAGATAACTATTGAGTTTGTATTAACTTCAGATTAAAAATAGGGGTAACAAAAGATAGGGGTAAAAAGTTAATAATAATAGCATGGTTTTCAAGATAATTTTAGTGTTTAACTTCCCAAAGCAATTAGATCACCTTATTTTGTTTAAAAGGTCAATGACTTTTAAAAACTGATTTTGTACTTGAAAACCTTTTCTGACCAAATTTAAAATTACTAAAATATTTTTTTTAAGGCTCTTCAAGCAGGATGTACTACCCCGATGTCTCCCATTGCACCTACTCTGTCACGCAGTCTGAGTGTCAACATAACTAATCAAGAATGAAGACCAGAAAATTTAAGGAAATGGTTCTGAAAAATAAGAAAAAAATGGGGGAAGGTGGGGAGGGAATGGCTTATTTGCAAGACTTTTTGCTATCAAGTTTAGGAGGCTAAAGCTTCCAGAGAAAAGATGAAACAAACAAGCAAAAGCGCTGTGGTGCAAAGACTCTGTGCAAAGGCGCTTTTGAAAGTTATTTTTTAATAAAACATAAAAAATCCACCCCATATTCATTTAATGTGGAGGATAATTTTTGCAGCACTTCAAATGTTAGAATAGTGGTAGCTGTACACTGTGCAATGAGCTCTTCACATGAAATTGACTTTATAACTGGCAAGGTGTAAGATAAATCAGTATAATAAAAGTAGATGCAATTTCTGTAATTATACTATTGCAAATCTGAAATTCATTCAGATAAAGAGTGAATATGATTTGCATCTGTGAAGCTAAGTTCAGTATTTCTTATGAGGAGAATCTGAACCTTTAATGCAATCCTGTTAATTGGAAAAATGGAAGTTATTTTGGCTACTGTGTGACAATGTGTTACCCCCTCCGTTTTGAGTGACAGAGAGAAGAACCTGGGAGCTTCCTCTTCCTTTCAGATAAAAATTATTTGCTAAATGCCCCTTATAATCACTACTTCCAATTTCCACCTGTCAGCTCTAAAAAGTAACCTAAACTCAGGAGCCTAAAAATCATTTCTTCCTCAGCTGTTTGTTTCTGTTCCTTCCATTGCTTCAGGACACCACCTTGGTTAGCGTGAAGTGGAGGAAGCTATGACTGCAAGGCACACGTGATGATGAGGGCTCACCCAGGAACTAGAGGTCTGGTCTTACACCTTTGCAGGAGGATGGAATTTTTGCCATATGCTTTAGTTGTGTAGATGGTGGTTGGCGTCTTACAGTAATTCATAATATAACACTCTTCCCAGGAAAAAAGTGAGCTTTCCAGCACATTAGTTCTGTTTGTCTCTAAAATAAGTATGGTTTGGGAGTTTAAAATTGATAGTTTTTGTGGTAACTGCAAGATCTGCTGAGTTTGAATGAAACTCTCCCCCCATAGAGTCAATTCTAATGCTTTTGTAATTGAAAAAAAACCCAAACAAACACAAACCAGGTTATAGACATGCAGTAGTTATCACCAGCAAATCACTAACTTAACATGTTGTCATAGATTTGACTTTTTTGTTTCATTGTAGACTACAAGCATTTTTTTATACTAAGCATTGTTTGGCAGAGGTCTCATAAATATACTTCTTATGATGTATTTTTGAATTTTCCTGTGAGAAGATACCACATATTTTTTATGTCTGGTCAAGTATTGTTTTTATGGTTTTTCTAGCTATCATATAAAAGAAATAAATAGAAATAAATGGTATGTATATAAATGGCAAACATAAAAAACAAATAGCTTTATAGATTGCTTAGAAATTAAGGCATTAAAAAGTTGTATTGATTTAGTTTGTTTTGAGGGTTTGATTGTTTGTTTGTTTGTTTTAAACAAAAATCCCACAGTGATTGAGGGAGGCAACAGGTGAAATTTATTGGTTACTAAACCAAATATACGGTCATTTTGTTTTCCCATGAGTACATTAACCATGTTTCTGCATGTTGTTGTTTGCCTGGTTGTTAGTCAGTATAACTAATATCTTGGTTGAGTTTATCTGTTTGTCAATGATTTAGCAGCTGTGAAGAAAACATCTGCATTATCTCATGTATTATTCTTTCTTACTTTTTTTAAAACAACAAAAGATAATAAATATAATATGAATAATTTTCTTACCAATCTCTCTTAAAGTCATGGTGCTCAACTATTTGGTTTTGGAGGCTGTTGCCAGTGCAATGATTTGAAAATGTTATATTTTATACAGAGAAGCAAAGGTTGAAAGAGAAATTTTTGAGGTATACTTTAAATTTTTTTTGCCTCTGGCAGTATCATAAACTATTTGCATATCTATAAGACCAGTGGTTCTCAGTGTAGAGAGTATTTTCTTTAAGATGCACTTCTTTTTATCTAAATCAACATTAAAATCCTCAGGAGTGTTGGCATTTTGGAATAAATTCAAGAGAAATACAATGATACTATCTTTTGGTCAGCTATATGAAGGACAACTTCCAAACATTCTGAAATAGGTGTTTTGGTTGCTAGACAATATTTATGTTTGCATGCAAATGGCAATTTGAGAGATATTAATATCTTTTTATTATATACAAATGCATTATATTTTTGGAAAAATTGAATTAAGTTTTTCATATTATTGAAAAGCATTTTAGATTACACATTAATCCATATAACTATTTTTTTCCTCTGACACTATTTAAAATGTATTTTCATTGCACTTTGTGTCTGAGTTTAGTTGAAAAATTAATCTTTGCAGTTTAAGGCCTTGATTAAGATCTTAAGAACAACTGACAGCTCCCCTTAGCAGCGCTAATAGATGGATCTAAGCAAATCTAAGGTTTGCCACACACATCTAGAAAATTATAGCATTGGTACTCTTCAAAAGTTTATGGATGTTTTCTCATGTGATATTTATTATAGTCGTATGCTGAAGCTGCAATCCATGGTGCCAAGTCGACCTTCACAAAAAACTTTTGCTAAAAGTGATGTGCGTTCCGTCTCATACAAATCACAACAGTGGCAGCAGGCCAAAATTTTCAAAAGGTTTTATTTTTAACCAGATTCTGGATTTTGTTGGTTTATGTTATCATTAACTATTCATGAAGCCCTTATTGAAACTAATAAACTGATTGCAAGCTAGAAAAATGAATTGATTAATATGAAATGCAAAATGGAATAGTGATGAGCTCATTTCCATTGTAAATAATGGAAAATACATCCAATAAGTATCTGCTCTTTGGACTGCAAATGAAATGAACTCGCCTTCAAATCACTCCATGATATTTAGCCATAATGACTTGCAGGGAGATTTTTTAAGCCAAAGTGAACAAAGAAGTCACGTTTGAATATAATTTGTAGTATCTCAGACACTTGCCAGCCACCTTTCACAGGTTTGGAGTGGATATGTTAAGACATGGTTCTGCTGCTTTCAGGGTGTATTACTCTACCTGAATCGTCTTAACTCAGAATTTTCTCCAAGTCTTTGGACACCCTAATTCTATTTTGTGGAAGACCTGAAGAACAAGTTGTAGCAGAAGGTCCTTTTTCCCCTTTGTAGTGATACAGCTGGACAGGACTTCCTGCTGACCTCTGCCAACAGTCTCTTCAGTGGGAAAGTGCGCAATTTTATGCATTTCTTCTAGATCATAATAATGCATACAGGGCAAAATAGGAAGATTAATAGATCCTATCTCTATTCAGTGACAATAGAGAAAATTAAGGGAATAGATATGTGTAGTCAGAGATAAAAAGTCCTGGAAGACAGTTAGCAAGAAAATAATTCCTGATCCTTGAAAATTTTGAGATGCAGACTGACAGTTTTATGTATTTTTAGTATTGGTATAAAAAGAGATAATGGAATGGAAGAAAATAATTTTATTAGCTGTTCTTTTGGAAGATAAGTGTCTCCCATGCTCAAAGTTCCTTTGTTAGACCAACACTAACCATGTTGAAAATCAGCTACTGCAAGAGTGTTTGTTGTGTAGAATTTGTTGCTTAGAACTGTCTGCACAAAATTTTTCCTGTTGTATTAATCTTCTGTTTGACTGGATTTTATCCTAAAATCTACTCCAAGTATTTATCCTATTTATCAGTTTGTACTTGGTTTGAGGAACCTTCTCTCATATTCATTTAACATATTTTATTTGTAGAACATTTACTCCTCATTTAACGACAGCTACCATTATAAATCCTTCTTAATTTAACAAACCAAAACGAAAACCACAACAATAAAAAAACCCCAAACCAAAAAACAAAAAAAACAACCTCCTAACAAACAAACAAACAAAAAACCCCACCAAAATCCCCAAACAGCAAACCAACCAACCAAAACCCTGTAATGAAAATATTTAAATATTCACACAATTCAATGAAATTCAGTCAGTACTGAACCATGACCTGGCTATTCATTTTGGTTTAACCCTGGTTAACAGCTAAGTCACATGCAGCCATTCTCACTTACCTCCGAGGTAGGATGTGAAAGAGAATTGGAAGGGTGAAAATGAGAAAACCCTTGGGTTGAGATAAAGACAGTTGAAGGTAAAGCAAAAGCTGCATATGCAAGCAAAGCGAAACAGGGAATTCATTCACCACTTCCCATCAGCAGGTAGGTATTCAGCCATCTGAAGGAAAGCAGGGCTCCACACGCACAGCGGTGACTTGGGAAGACAAACACCGTCACTCCAAACATTCTTCCCTTACTTCTTCTCCATATTTATCCACTGACTATGCTGTTATATCGTGTGATCCCTTGGATCAATTTGGCTCAGGTTTGGGTCAC
>JBCJKH010004609.1:22584-35250 GCA_039877255.1 Loriculus beryllinus | reverse complement strand
GGAAGAAATTCTTTACTGTTAGAGTGGTGAGGCACTGGAATGGGTTGCCCAAGGAAGTTGTGAGTGCTCCATCCCTGTCAGTGTTCAAGACAGGTTGGACAGAGCCTTGGGTGTCATGGTTCAGTGTGAGGTGTCCCTGCCAATGGCAGGGGGGTTGGAACTGGATGATCTTAAGGTCCTTTCCAACCCTAACTGTTCTATGATTTTATTTTAATTTGTGGTATGCCTGAGAAAGAGAGATTTTCCTCAAAACTATTCCAAATACAGTGAAGAATAGTGCAGTTTTGTGACATACACAGTTACAGTTACAGAAAAAAAAAAAAATATGGGTAGTTTTCGAAATATATAATGTTAAGATAGCACAGAAGAAATGCACGTTAAAGTGGTTATAGGTGTACTTCACCTAGGAACCTGTACCCATGTCACTTACCATGATATGTTTTGCTCCAAGGGGGAAAATAACTCTAAACAATACTTCTTATAGCACTACTCTTCCTTCTGAGGATCAGCCCTCTCAAGCAGAGAAAATGTAATACTAAACACTTTGCCTGTATTCCTTCTGAGACAAGAAAAACACCACAAATTCTTCTTCAATTAGGTGACAGAATTTATCACAAAGGACTCCTGGACCTCCTGAAAGCTTCTTTTAGTATGTCATTTAGTCTGCCTAACAGCATGGTGACTCTGCAATTATAGCCTATTTTGTTCTTTTCAGAGATTTACCTCCAGAGGTCTATAAAGAGTTTCTTTAACACCCCTTCTTTTTTTTTTTGATTAAGAATTTTCAAGCTTGAGGGCAGATTTTTATTAGACAATTGCTCACCAGTCATGAATAGGGAAGTGGCCTAACCCTATTGCTTCAATTAGTTTAATTGATGGAGGCTGGGGTGTATGGATTTTCTCAGCTGAGTTTAATGAAAGAAGTATTCAGTTTGTGCAGGATGTCTGATGCTACAGAATGTAAGTCTGAGAATGAGGAGACCATAATTTTCTTTTCAGCTCCTCAAGTGATCTGTAATGGTATGCTGGCCAAAACATTTCACTTCAGTGTTTTACGACTTGGGCAAATGACTTCTACTGAATTTTGAAGGGGTGATTTAAGAAGTCACCAGTCTCAGCTGGCTGTCCCCAATCCTGTAACAAAGCCTATTACAAAGTATGCCAATATTTCAGCTATGCCAGAGCAGAGAAGATTGATTTGTGCATTCTTTCAGCTGTACCCAGGAGGGAGAGATAACTATGTTGCTTTGGGGCCCATGCCAGCAGCACGCATGTCTGGCTGTAAAGTCAGGCTCTGGACACAGACCCGGTCTTGGTGCAGTCCTGACCCTTCCTTACAAGCTTCAGGAGGACAGGTTTGCCTGTAAAATATTATTTTGTACTTGTAAAATAATGGTAGATCTATGGATAAAAAATGGCATATGAAAGATTAACTACCTATGTTTAATTTCCATTGGTAGTTTTTTCCTCTCCTTCATCTAAGGACCAAAGCTATTTTTAGCTCAGAAGAAAATGTTAGTTGCTACACATTAATATTTTAAAGTAATCACATGTGATTGTTATTTTAATTCTTTTTTTAGGCTGAACTCTTCAGTGATTTCAGAGAGGATTTCTCCTTCGAATTGATTGTTCAATGTGGCCATATGTAGCTAACAAATATTTTTTACATGAGGTACATTTAAAAAAAAGATGAGAATTTAGGAAGTATCTCAGTGGAAGGCCTTAAATTAGTGAGAGCTATGAGGGGAATATGCCTTCTATTTTTCTCTTGTCTGTGAGACTATCAAAAGAATCCAAAGGCTTTCCATCTCTCATGGTATATTTTATTAAGGCACAAAATACCAGGCTAGGACAGAATAACTCTTTTAACACAGGGAAAGTGTATGAGGCAGACTAAAGAAAAATCATGGGAAAAAAATCCCCAGCTTCTCACAATGTATCTTTGCAAGCTGGGTCATTTCAGTTCAAAAGTCTGTACAGTGTGATTCAGAGGCTAAGACCTAGGTATAAATACACAGTCTTCCTTTTAGCTTCCTGTTCTCACAGTATTTTAAACAAAATATATAGTGTGCAATACATGTACTGATGTCTGAAAAACAAAAATGAATATAGATTCATTGTCTGTGACAAACAGTCATTGCTCAGTGCAAGGCTTCTCTTCCAGGGTCTGTTACCCTTCCACAGGTTATTGACTGAGAGGAACTGTGACTTTACGGTGGCTTCTAGGACACAATTCCTTTCTCTGCTTTAGGGTTAGAGCTGTGCACTGATTTATCAGCTTACATAACTATATTTTAAGGCCACAGGTCAGTCGCAACATTGCCCATTTTCTTTTAACTCTTATCTAAGGGTAGAATATTGGATAAGCCTCAATAATTTCTCTGTTCCTGATTTCATGAGCCAAGACTCAAGAATACTGTTATCTCATTTTCTTGATAAGCTTTATGTCCCTGTTTTACTAAGCAGTGTCAGGACTACTTAGGTTTCCTGTAGTAGGCTAGCTTTCCGCCTGAAAAGTACCCTTCCAGTCTGTCAATATTTCCCAGGAGTTCTTTCATTCGGCTACACAGACACCTGCAAAACTGGAAAACTTGCCTGATTCAGTAAATGCCTCTGGACATTTTGGAACCCTTGCAAGCACCACTGTAAAAGCACTGGCAACATTGTGAGGTGTAGATTTAAAAGTTTTCAGATAACTAGTAATATGCTAAATAGAAGAAATTAGACTTATGTTTCTACTGCAGATATTTCTACTCCCTACTCTTTGTGGTATGAATATAGATTTAGACTTATCAAATAAATCAAGGTGAGGCTTTAATTTTTCTTTTTGACCTGTATTTTCGTTGCTATATTTGAGATTCTAAGAAAATGGCCCATCCAGATTTTTCTTCAATATTAATCCTGAATCTTACTCATTAAGGGACCTCAGCTCAGATTCAGGTTTTCTGTGAAATTTGAAAGACCTGCCACCTTGCTTGTTTTTCATAATAATAGTAAGCTTCAATATTAACATAGACCAGTTAGATATGTGAATAGATACAGATAAACAGATACCTAGATATAAATAGATGAATCTATAGCTAAATTCTTCTCCAGATTTTATGAGGGCTTTATAAACCAGAAGTAGTCATGTATCATGACCTTTACTGTGCCTAGGCATTGTAGGACAAAAAGGCACAGTTCCTACCTTCAAAATTTTTCTCATTACATATAAGGCCAGGGCGAATATGAACCAGGCAATCAGAAAGAGTTAAGAAATAACTCCTGTTATAAGTTTTGTTGTCAAAGTCGAGGCTAGTACCCGTACTGTTAAGTAAGGTACTTGCAGTTTAAACAGTGTCAGCCTTACGGTCAATGTAGCAAAAGGATATCAAACAGTTTTGCTGAAGTTCTAAGAAGTTAATCTGAAGTATGATTTTGGATTAAAAAAAACCCTACAACATTCTCTTTTTTTTTTTTTTTTTTCTCCCAGTTTAACAAATGGTAGAAAGAAGACAACTTCTCAGGCTGACTGGAAGTGGAAGCTGACATTTTAGCAATGAGTGAAGGCTTCACAGGTAAGGTGAATATATGCCTGCAAAGCTACGGGTCAGAACTGCAAACGAGCTTGCAATCCTGATACCCACAAAGGGCCTTGATGGTGAAGGTCTTCAGCTTATCCTTATTAGAAAACAGAAAACATACTATGGGTGATAGAGTTGGTGTAGCTGTCTAGGAAAACAAAAAATCAGAAGGCCGCACTGCATGGGAAAGGTGCTGTTTCTATGAGTAAGCTTCTGAGACACAACCTATTTTATTGTTCTTTTCAACAGAGAGTGTTCACTAGTGTTTTTGGTCCCTGCAGGGAACCTGTGAATATTTAGTTTCATTTTACTACCACTAGTTCCTACCAACATTCAAGATACCTAGCACAAATCCTAGCAAAACTAAGAGAGTACTCACTTTGTTTTTATAGACCCTGTTAATTACAGATAATGCCCTTGCTATGTGAGCTTTTTCCAGCTCATATTGACTTTAACTTTTTTTTTTTTTGTGTCCTGGGCGATTGCACCCTTACATATTTTGAGTCCGATGGTTCAATATTCAACAAAAGCACCCATCTGAGCTGTTTGGAAGTTGCTGCACTGGTGGGAAGGACATGGACCATGGGATCTCTTGCAGTCCCTGCAGATCCTGTGACTCAAAATTTCGCTAGAAAATATGTGTGGGGCTGGAGTAAGAAAAGACAAGGAAGAAAGGTGAGAGGACATTGCTGAGCCCTGTATGAGATCTTAAACTCTGGACGGGGGGAAACATTGAAAGTGAGTGTTGACAGGTGAGAGTAAGTGCTCTGCAGAGAGTGGTTTTACAAGGCTAAGCAGAATAAGGATACTGAGAACTGAAGTGGGGGAGCAAGGGATATCATTCATACAAATGAGCTGGATGGTAGCTTGAGGAGAGAGATAAAACCTTTATAAATGTAATGATGTGTAAATACCACCTGCATTAATTATGCTGCAGTATTGAATGTTAACAATTTGAAGCTTGGAGCTAGAATAATTAATCTGCCCTTGTGATTGCCTTGGAAAGGAGAGAAAGGCACTCTTCCAGGCAGTGCAAGCTAAAGTTACAATTGAAGATAAGGGAAAATTTTTTGTGGTGAAAGCTTTTTTTTCTACAACAGAGAGTTTCTCAGGTATGTTTGCTGAGAAGGAAGATGTTTCCTGGTGAAGGAAGACACTGTCCTTTATTTCCTTCTCTTTTTGGGGTTGTTTTGGTTTTTTGTGTTTTTTTGTTTGGTTGGTTTTTTTGTTGTTTTTTGTTTTGTTTTGTTTTGTTGGGTTTTGGTTGGTTTGTTTTTTTAAAAAAAAGAAAAGGGAACTGAGTCATTTCCACCTGATATCCCTAACTTTGGGCAAGCCGTTTTATTGATGTTAGAGATCTGATGAGCTGAGCTCCACATTCTCCAACAAACTGGCCCATAAACAAACCCAAATCCCTATGCTTACCATATCCTATGAAGGTTGTGACTTATTAAATATCTGTAGAAACAGCATTTTTTTTTTTAATTGCTTTCCTGTAGTTTTATTTCTTCAAACAGGGTCTTTTAAGCAATATGTGACAAAATTATATTTCAACTTAGACTCAGCTATTTTCCTGTCCTGAATTTTCAGAAAATCAGGACAAGTTGCCTTACACATGGAAGCATTATTACAAAGAATTAATGTAGTGTCCCCAAGAGTCAAAGGAAAATTCATTCAGTTATTCAGAAGCATGTATGAGTGAATGCATCATGAGGCTGCATGTTCTGGTTGCCCTACTCATAGCGAGAGACATACAAGCCTTGGCTGTTACAGCTGTCACTTCCTTAGACTTACATTATTTTATATTAGAAAATCATAGAATAATATTGCAAATACCAATAAGTGGTGGCTCTGCTTTAATTAAGAAAGCTCTGGATTGGCCTTTCACTGAATTCCAGTTATATTTGTTTTCAGTTATAGGTGCTCAAGGAATATAAAAGCAAAAATACATAAATGTGTAAATATAGATATATATCTCCCTGTTGGAAACGGCCTTTGTCCCGCTTATTTCGTATAAATCCTAAAAGTTTCCATGCCAGAGGGAAAAATCCACCTTCAATCTGCAGTCTGCTGATACTTTTGTCTTTGAACAGCTTTATAAAGTCTGTCTTTTTAGTATGTTTTACAGCAAAAAACAGTCGTGAAAACTTTGTGGAAAAAATGCCAAATTAAGAATCCAGTGTAAAATGACCTTCTAACTGTGATCTACCTCTAACAACCTGAAAACATTGTTTGCTAGTGTTCTGTTATATGAAGGGGAGGCATTTTTTTTATTTTTCTTTTAATAGGAATAACATTTTCTCATAAAGCATTTTCCAATGCTTTTTTTTTTTTTTTTTTTACATTTGTTGGAAGAGGGTTTGGGATTTTCTGAAGTCTTCCTGTTGAAAAATATGTAGGTTCTTAAAGTCTGAATTTGGTAAATTAAAAATTAAATATTAATTCACTGTGAGAACAGATGGAAATAAACAATACGGATTAGAACAGGTACCAAGCTGATTGCAACTTTCCAGAAAGTTAATGCAATTACTTTTATTCTGGGGTGAGTCTGTAGGGAATAAAGCCTAGTTGTACAGGTTCAGGTTAATTCTCATGGAACAGTTTTGTAAACAGTCTAGTGTTACCTAGCATTATGGATAGCATAACAAACACACAAGACATCTACCATTTTCTGAGTGAAGAGTCTTTAACTATGTCATGTTGAGAGTTTATTTTCTCCCTTTGTCACTTTGCAGATCTATGACTTTTCTTGATTTATTGAGCTTTTACAAACATCTGATAAATTGTAAGAATCTGTGTATATCTGTATTACATGCAAGTAATGAAGCATACATATTGCAGGGCACTTAATAAATATCAATCATAAAAAAGACTTTAAAAAGTAATCCTTTTGATTACTTTCCTTATCCTAAAATGAATATGATCTCACTCAAAAGTCTCCTGAAATTTATGGAAGGTTCCCTTTGACTCCATATTACTTGCTTGGGAGTCACTATCTCATAAGTGTGTCTGATGACCCATTCAGTTTCAAAATTTGCATTTGAGACTTCTCTATATGAAACGGTCATACCTCAGATGTTTATACAAATAAAGTATTGATCTCCAGACCTCAAGAACAAAAATGTAGAATAAGAGCAGAATGCTAAACATTGTGGAAAATACAGACTCGAATAAGCTATCTTATTTCAAGCCAGTATTCTAAACAGATTATTCCATAAAAACTGTTAGTTGTTTGGTCTAGCCTCCTCAATCTATTTGGATGCTCACTATTTATATAGTTTCCCTTTTTAAGACTGCAATTCTATGACCAACACGGAGTAGGCAGGACCTCTTCCCTCTCTGTTAAATTTTTTGGATACTTGTGAGAAATCCTGCTTCATATTTTTCTTCTGCCAAAATTAATATGAACCTGCCTCTCCCGTGTAATAGGGCATCCAACAGGAGACACTAAAGGATTCTCTCCTTTGAATATCTTTTAAGCTAGTGCTAGAAGGCTCTCTTAAAAACTGACTGTCCTTGAACCTAAGCACTTCTGTGCTTAGAGCTGAGAGACTTAAATTCTCACGTAGCAGTGACTGAGCCATGAAGGGCCATTTCATTCTTTATTCTTGAACTGTTCTACTTTGCATTGAATGATTAAAGACTGAGTTAGAAAGAGAAAGACAAGAGCTGTGTGGCATGCCACTTGAGGGATTTAAGTGAAGACGTAGCAAAAGAGAACACTTAACTTCCAGTGACTGATCAAAATATCTTGTAAATATTTTAGACCAAATTGCCTAGACTGAAAATAAAAGATGAAGAGTAGCCTACTCAGCTCAGCAAGTTCTTTGGCAGCTGAAGCATCCTGCTAAGAAAGCTATATCCCCTGAAACAGAGGCAGAAATTAAACTTGAGTTATGTATGCTGTAGATGAGTGTCCTTGAGTAAAAAGCTAGGGATTGTTTCTTCTTCTGTCTGTTTTTGTGGGTTTTCTCTGTGTTGTATGTGTTTTGTAAGTCTATCTCTTCATTTCCATTTCTTTGCTTTACTGAAGTTACTTGAAATGAAATCAAATTATTTGGTTTGGAATCACTGAAATACATACTCAGTTTTTAATTTTTGCCCAGTTCTCCCTCCATTTTTGGTGGTTTTGTGGTTTGGGAAAAAATTACTTTTTTCTTATCTGCTTTAATTTTTTTTTCAGCCAACTCACCAGGAAAAATAATTATTCACACAAACCATGTTCCTTATTGGTTTTGCTCCTTCTACTGTAGAATTTATTTCTCAGTGTCCTTATTAGTTGAACTTTCATAAAAATTCCCTAACTCAACTCATGCTACTAAACCAAAATTATATTAAACAATGCTCTTGTTGATTTGTCAACAACGTAGTAAATGGATCAAGTGATTTAAATGTTTGCCTCAGAGTTCTTCCAAATGAATTATTACTGTGGCTAAGACAGCATGATTTGGAAAAAAGTAGACAATTGTGGGAAGAAACAGAACTTTCACATGGTGTTTGGGTAGATGAATACTTCAGACAATTAGGATATCATTTATAGTCTACGTCATTAGTGTATTAAATCTCTGTACTGCTTGAGCTTTCTCAAATCCTCCATATTAAAGGGAATTTTGAAAGATTCAGCCAAAATAAAAAGGCATCACAGAACTGGAAATCATTGAGTAAATGCTGATTCAGGTGAGGATAATCAAAACCACCTAGGTCAAGGTAGATTTTTTCATTTAGGCTTTCCACCCTGTATCACTTCTGTTGTACATGAGTTAGTCCATTCTTCAGCAGCTGTATGTGTCTTCTGATGCAGTCAGCTAAGCAGATGCATCGCAATGGTTAGCAGTAAAATTTTAAAATTCCATTAAAAATATATTTTATGATGCTTTGAATTAATACATGGAAACATTGCAAAGCTACAACTGGAATTCAGGTGAGATCAAGGAACATAGTATGCATGTGTAATTGATGCTTCCATAGCATGAATAATGACATTTAGCATTATTATAATTAAAGCTTTCACTACCAGAGATAGCTTGTTCTATTGTAATTCTTATTTTATGGTAAAGTTGTGAATGGGCTTCAACTAGTTACTTTCATACACTACTTCTTTTATGTGCAAGAAACATTTGGGGATTAAAGGGAGAGATATGATGCTGCCTTATGCCTCTGTGGATGAAAGGAGAAGCTTAACAGCAATTGCAACCCTTGACTTTTACCACTAAGGTATGCTCACCTGGGAATAAAAGACACACTTTGGAAAATTATAGAAAATAAAATATACCCTGAGTGTTAAAAAAAAAAAAGAAAGAAGCTTTTCTCCAGAAAAACTGGAGTTGTCTGCTTTGAGACTGGGAAAAAACAATATTTACTGTCACATAGCACAGGGATTCTGTAAGCAGTGAACAATGAACGCTTTACTCACACGACTGACCCAGTATTTGCAGATGCTCTCCTATTCAATTCAGTGGGAATAAGAAGGCAATTAACTCATCAATTGCTTGTCATCAAGAATGCAGAGCTGAAATAACAGCATTTATTTTAAAAAGAAAAGTTGAAAGCAGGTTCACTTGAATTTATATTTATATTATTTTTTTAAGTAGTACTATAGGCAAAATATATCTTAGAGCAGTTTGTCTTATAGCTGCAGTCTCACTTTCCCCACAAAAGAAGCATCCTACTCTGTCTTTTGCAAAGAGTGAGTGTGCTCTGTGTGTAGGTACAGAGGGTTGCACAGCATGGCCTCTGCTTTTCAGAGCTGAGGAATGCTTTCTGATGTCTCTGTCTTCAAGGGCAGAAATTGTGTACAAACTGAAAGCCATGCTCCTTTAAGCTTCTGAATTGTAAGTAAAATGGAAATAAAAGGTATGCATTTTTTCAGAAATGCAGGCTGATAAATGTGGAGGCCTTCAGTAGCAAAGACGTTTAAATACTGATAAATTTATCTATCAGTAGGGTAATTCAGTCAGACTTACGACAAAGAAATTTCACCCCAGAAACGCCATGTCAAACTCATAATTTCTCCAAAATATCATGACTTGGGGTGATCAAACTGTGATAGAGAAATCATTGTGTCTAATGTAAGTATTTCTCCTAGGTAATTAACCTCACTAGAGTACTTGCCTAATCAGAATGCATCTAGTGCTCCTCCCAACCACGGAATCTTGGGGTACTTTTTGTCTGAAAACCCACCCGCAGTGAAAAACTGCTTCCATATGCAGCTGCCTGTTATTATAAGCCATTTCTTTTATGTTTTTTGGTTTTGGGTTTTTTTTTGGTAGATTAAATAGATGGAATTCTCTGAGTATCTTAAAAAAATGCACCTTATACTAGATCTAAGTTATGTTTTAAAACCTTTTTCCTGAAATCTTTCAATTTTTTGATTGTTTTTTTATAAAGTGGCATAAAATACATCTTTCTTTTTTTTTCAATAAATTTCAATATATTGAATAGCCTGGGAATTACATCTCTTTAATAATTTTTCTGGACAAAACTTCCCATTTGCTACTAACTACTTTTTCTCATGTATAGGTCATTCAGGTTTTCATCTATTACTAACAGGCTACAACACCCTTTTCTACTGTTAGAATATGCCAAATACTTACAGAATTTTTCATGCCTTTCTGTAGGAATCTCCTCTTGAGGTTTCACCATAAAACATAATGGGTTGTTTACTTTTATTTTTCATTTGCTTGTGTCTTTTCAGAACAGAAGTGGAAAAGAGAGAAGCAAAGAAATAATGTAAACTGTAAGCTGAGCAATGTATGGAGAAGAAGTATTTATTATCACCTCATTTCATTGCTCTGTTTCATGGTTGGTCAGGTTGTACAACAAATGAAAATTCCACCAGAAATCTGAATAAATGGCTGTTGGATGAGTGAGACTTCCTGTTCACTGTCCTATTACTCCCATTTAGGTGCCTCTGGTTTTTTTTTTTCTCCTTCTAAACATACTTTCTTTCTTGGCCTATGGGCACTTTTTAAGGGGTCCAGGTGATGAGGTGATGCTGCGTCTCTATAGTCCCTTCAGTATTTTTGTGACTACCCAAAGCCATTGGCTGGGATTGAAGCATACAGGACAAAAAGACAGTCACAGCACTCACTCACAGTGTTAGTGAAAGAGATCTCCTGGGTCGTGCACTGAAGATGCCTGATTTCATAGGCAACAGTGTTTCTTCTCAATCATCAAGAACTATCTCAAAACCTTTTTGCTGTGGTTGGGATTTTAACTTTTTCTGCTTGTAGACTACTCTGAAGACATTCTATGGTTTAATTTTCCACCCCAATATATTCATTTGCCATAATACCTCTTCAGCTTCATTTCCCACCAAGGTCTTTACACCTTATGTAAATGGATTTAGATAAGCATTCAGATCTTCACTTACCATCCTTTTTATCACTTAGAAGATTTCTTCCTGATAATTCATGTTTGCTTTTCAAGACCTGCATCATAATCAACTGTGACCAGCCAGCACCACAGACACATTTTACCTCTGTGATTCCCAGACTGTATTGACATACTTGCTTCCAGTCCCTAGCCATGACCTTGTGTTTTGCACAGTTTTGTACAGCTACTTCAGTCCAAAAGTTAACAAGTTCTTTCTCAATGACTAATCCTCCTTCAGGCTGTAGCTAACCCCTGGTTTTGTTTCATTAGTAAACATCAGCATCAACCCTCTTCCATCTTTCCTTCCTTTCTTCTGCCACAATCACAGGTGAAAATATTCAACAATATCCAGTCCAAAAGTGATTACTAGTGACCTTTTCTCAGATCAACACTTCCCATCTCAGGACTTCTCAGTTTTGTCTCACTTGTGCAGGCTTATTACCCACCCCTCAGTCCTTTTTCCCATTCCCATCTCCTCCAGTTCAACCGATCATCACCCCATATCAAATGTGTTACTGAAGTCCAGATAGATGGTATCTAATGCATTTCCTTTGACTAGAAAATCAGATATCTTATCAAAGGAAGCTATTGGGATAGTTTGGCACAATCTGCCTTTGGTAGACAGGAGACAGATGGTAAGAGGCAGATGGAGAGAGCAAAAAAGGAAACCCATACAGAGTGCTACTGGCAGGCAATGACTGCGGCATGCTGGCACCATAGATGCTGTCATTCCCCTTCTAGTAGCATAGTAGCAGATGGGTTTAAGGAGGGAAGGGTTTGAAAGAGAAAAGTACAATAGCTTTATGGTTAAATAGAGAACTCATCCACAATGAGGGGGTTGGAATAAGGAAAAGCAATGAACCTAATGATCACATTTACCAGCATGGCTGTTGACACGTTGAATGATGACAAATGGCAAAGGTGAATAGGAAACACAAATAGTGTTCGTTTCTCTCATAAGAGGAGAGCTAAGAAATTCAATAAAACCAAACAACCCAGTTTTCATTTCACATAATATGTAATTAAAACAGAGAACATGTGGAGATCAAAAGCTGGGGCCTCTACAGCTTATGTAGCTATGTGGAAGGAAAGTCCACTGAGAGATTTCAGCAGAAAGATAAAACCCTGTGCCAATAGGTCCTTATAAGATAGACTGCTGGATTCTAACAGAGCACTCTTCCTCAGCAGAACAGTCCTTTCTCTGCTTATTTGCTCATTCTGTTCTTCCCTTCTTCTTTGAATTTACATCAATCATTTATGAAAGTATTTTTTTATAACTGTGCCTCAGGGGCCAATGAGACACGGTCACTTTACGAATGAGCACTTGAACTCATATTCCCCAATTAGTTTTATTTTACCCATTAAGGAATAATGTTCGAAAGCTCATTGGCTGATAAAATACAAATACCTTGGCCTTGACAGGAGTGCCTAAAAAATTATTTGGAAGTATATTCTATGAGGTCCCAAATGATTAGCAGTTAACAGTGTTCACTGAGACTAAAGACTAGCAAATAATAAAGTTACTATGCTAAACCAAACCTGCGTTGTGCTTTGATTTCTATTTGGGGGTTGTACACAACTAATATAGTGCAGTAATACTAAAGCACTCTTCAGTAAAACCCTGAGCAGTTACCATTTACAGTATATCATAGTCAGATGACAGAGGAAAAGTGGCTACAAAATAATCGGCCTAATTATGGGAACTGTCTGGAGGAAAAGGGATTTTAAG
>JBCJKH010004609.1:0-13871 GCA_039877255.1 Loriculus beryllinus | reverse complement strand
TCTCAACCTGTGGGAGTTGCATTCTTTTGATTTTCCTCCCCATCCCTCTGTGAGCAAATGGAGGGTAAGAAAGGGGGATTGAGTGAGTGAACGAGCTGCGTGGCTAGGTCTAAACCACAACATATATATATAATTATACCCATTCTGTGTCTTAGGTGGAAAATATTTTTATGGTGAAATTCAATGCAAAATGATTTTATTACTTTAATAAAATAATACTTTCCATTTACTCAATACTGATAAGGCCACACCTGGGGTACTGTGTCCAGGTCTGGGCTCCCCAGTAGAAGAAATATACAGTCTGACTGGATTAAGCCAGAAAAGGACCAGTAAAATGATTAAGGGACTGGAATATGCTGTGGGGAAAGCCTGAGAGAGCTGGGACTGTTCAGCTTGGAAAAAAGAAGGCTCAGGGACATCTTATCAATGTGTAGAAATACTTGAAGAGAGGATACATAGATGACAGAGCCATGCTATTTTCAGTGTCATTCAGTACGAGGAGCAGGGGCTGAAACACAGGAGAATCCCTCTGAACATCAGGAAACACTTTTTTACTTTGAGGGAGATTAAGCCCTGGCACAAGTTTCGCAGAGAGGTTATGGAATCTCCATCCTTGAAGATACTAAAAAGCTGTCTTGACAGGGTCCTGGGCAACTGGCTTTACATGTACCTGCTCAAACAGGGGGGTTGGAAGTGGTGATCTCTGGAGGTCCCTTCCAAACTCAACCATTCTGTGATTCTGTAAATAAAATTAGGGAGAATATGTAAGTGCATTTGTTTCTTTTCAACCTCTATACTTTTTGTCTGATTTTTTATGGTGGCAGTCATCACAGATTCCCTTTGTTAGCTCCAGTTTTCTGGAATCTTTGTTCAGATCACCTGTAGGGCTGTCAATAAATTCTGGTTTGAATTACATAAATGTCCAATCTTAGAATGAAGAGACTGGTATTTCCATTTCACTATTAAAAAAAGAAAAACAACAAAAGGAAAGAATATTTTGTATTGGTTACTTGCAGCCTTTCCTCCAAGAGTTCAAATAACTCTTCTAAAGTTGATACTCCATAGAATTGCCGTGAAAAGAGATTGATATTTGATTCTCTTATTAATTAAGAGTTTTTCCAAGTAGGAACTTTCTGTCGCTCAGCTTTTCCTTTATTACTTCTGTTGCAGCTGCACTCTGTGTCAATTTTTTTCCCTGACTGAATCTTCCTATGGCCTGTATGCTTTTGTTTAATGTAAGTAGTTTAATCCCTAATGTCCATGTCCTAACTAAAAATCTAGCAGTGATGCATTGTTTTTCTGTGTCACTTTAGGCTTCCTGGTGTTAGCAACATTTATAATCCACCCTTGTCATTGATGATTGGTTTTGTATTACTATATTAGAAGCTAAAAACTGTTGCAAGCAAACAAAAACAAATGGATATTTTATTTTCTCAGCCTTGCTACTGTGGCATCATATATCGAAAGGCTTGGCAAAATTTTCTTAATTGGAGATACGTTATTAAAGGACAAAAGTCAATGGATATATAATCTGGAATATGTACTGGGCATGAACGTTAAAAGCATGCCACAGTCAAAAAAGTTAGGAAAGCCTTGAGGCTCTCCTTTACAGTTTTGCCCTCTCTACATAAGTAGCCATTTTTCCTTCATGTTTGAACTTCAATGCTCATGACCATTGTTCCTAAATCAGGAATTGTTGTGAGGTAGAAGACTACAGAAGGATATATTTAAACAATTCAGCTCAATAGTTCGCAAAAAGTGCAAAAATACACAATCCCGACAGCTCTGTATTGGATGCATACTTCATAGCATCATCCAGTTATCCTAAATCATTTTCAGCAAGGCTTCAACATATGTTGGGCTTTTTAAAAACTAAGCATCTGCAGATCTGAATTAAAAGCCAAACCACAAATTTTCTATCATTTTTCTGTCTTGGTTTATAAAGCAGAATCATATCTGACATACCGTGTTGTATCTTGGTACCCTGTAGCCATCCTCAGTTGGAAAATGAATGTCTTATGCCTCCTAGAATCTGAGTGTCAGTTATTTACTGTCTCCTGAATTACCTGCCTTCCAGTAGAAACACTAAGATTCTTATAAAGAGAGTGAATGTCCCAGCCATGCTAAAACACACCTGTATTTAGGAAATGGAAGAGCAGGTATAAAGGATTATTAGATTATCACTTGATGATCACTATGCTTAGTTTAGTTTATAATATTCAAACGCCAAGGGAATTTTGGGATGCAATGGGGGATTCAGTCAGTCTTGTTTTCTGAAGTCTATTTTAATTCCAGTCTTACAGTAATGTAAGAAAACCAGAAAGTTTTCCCTTGTCAGTAGATCAGGATAAAAAAATCACAGCAATGCACATAATTCATAAAAAAAAAAAAATTAAATGATAACATTGACATGTATTTGGAGATGTCATTACTGTTGATGAATTTAAATGTCTCTTCCAAGTGAAATACATCAACAATGTAATCATCTTGTAACCAAGGAAGAAATTATTTCCATACTAATCTAAACGTGCCTCAACTCTAGATTGACTTTAGGAAGTTTAACTATAACATGGATACCTCTACCCACTACCCTTGAGCAGATATTTAAACTAGATTCTTAGCATAATTTTCAAAAAGTGACATCTCAGACAAAATTGCAGATATGTGAGATATTCTGAGAATAATGTGAAAATACATATCCTAGAGCTCTCATGCTATTCCTTGTTGCCTATGTGAAATATACAAATTGCACTGGGTAGCCTCAACAAGCTTTGGTTCACGGTGAAGATAGACAAAAAGTATCTCTGGTGCTGAGGTACTGAGATTGAGTGGATATCCTATTCTATCTTGCATGATCAAGACAACATCAGGATGTAAAATGTAATCGAGTCTGGAGGATTTTTTACGGAAGCAGGAAGGCCCTACAAGATATTTTTCTTCTTTGATCTGTGAGGTATATTTACAGTGTCATCTTCCTTCCCACTGTACACTGCACTGGTGTGGCCCTACCTCAAGTACTGTGTGCAGTTTTGGGTGCCCCAATGCAAGAAGGACACCAAGTTATTAGATTGTGTCCAGAGGAGGGCAATGAAGGTGGTGAAAGCTCTTAAGTGCAAGACATAAGGAGCAGCTGAGGTTATTTTGCTAGTACCGTTTGGAGAAGCAAAAGACTGAGGGGTGACCACATTGCATCCTACCACTTCCTTAAAAGGGGCAGTGAAGGGGGGCATGTGCTGATCTATGGCTTTATGGTGGTCAGGGACAAGAGGAAACGGAATGAAGCTGTGTGAGGGGAAGTTCAGATTGGACATTAGGAAAAGGTTCCTTACTGAGAGAATGAATGGTCAGTCACTGGAATAGGGTCCCCAGGGAAGTGGTCATGGCACCAAGCCTGTCAGAGTTTAAGGAGCACCTGGTCATATGGTTTAGCTTTAGGTAGTCCTGCGAGGACAGGAAGTTGATGATCTTTACAGGTCACTTCCAACCAGACATGTTGTGTTGCAAGCATTACAGCCTTTCTGTGACACTGGAGGCTGGTTTGGCAAAGACAACTCTAAGATGCTTATTGCTTTCTATTTAATCTTCATAGTATTAACTAATGGTGTCTCAGGCTGCAGTCCAATGTACACAATCTGACCACTGAGTTTCATTAACACAGTGGAATGTTCCTCCTGAGCTTAATGTCTCCTCAGGTCTGTTGATACTGTCCTAAGATAGGGCCATATGCACACAGGAGTGAATTAAGAAAAGTCATGCTTCTGGAAGCATAGGGTTCTATCAGTCTCTTCAAATCAGTGAATAAACTGCAGTTTGTGTCCCATCTCATTTAGTATTCAAACCACACTGGTGGTCATTCACTTCTGAACAAATGTCAGATGCTTTCACAGATGAATTTATCCACAAGTGACTGTAGAAACTAAGTCTTGACAAAATCATCTTTTCACTCCTAGCTGATGAATTTAATTAATCCTTTGGCATGGAAATTTATTATTGATCACTGATTCAGATCTGAAGGTAGAGAATACCAGAACTTATGTATACTATTTACTTTAATGTCACCTCACATCTGTAAATCAGCTCTTCTTGAAACTGTGTGGGTATTTATTGCTTGTGCTTTGGTTGCTTTGAACTCTTTCTTTTTTAGCAGTAGATAATTTATGGCAAATTCATCCTGGATATACAATAAATTTCCCTTAGTCAGTAGGGATAATTTGAAGGACTCCTTCAAATTTGACCTTCAGTTTGTCATGGATATGATTCATGGCTGAACCTTTTATTTAGCAGCTTTCATGCTACTTCACAGATAGAGCTAGTTTTGCTGTGACTTGTTAGTAAGTGGGATTAGCAAAGCGACTGGCTCTGGTGAATGCAAGTAATTCAGAGCTTTTAGTCTTTTAGAACACTTGGAATGTGGATCATCCCTCTCACAGTATCCCTCGCCTACTTTTTTCTTTTTTATATTTTCATTATGCAAATGCTAACAACTTTAATGACAATGTACCTCTGCAAGAATAATCTGTTTTCCTGATGTGGTGGAAGATTCGTTCATCTTCTTCACTGAAGTATTTCAAATTTGTGCATCCTCACGCAGCATATAATATTTAATCAACACTTCGTGAGACCCTTGTCCTTTCAAGTACTTGCTTTTCTTCTGGTAAATGACACTTTCTGCCTCATTTTTTATTGATCCAATTGGAATGTCTCACTGATTTTCTAAAAGTTTTTATTTTGTCACAGTGTAATTGCTGGTTTGTGTCTTTGACGTTGTGGCTTAACCACAGCTGGCAACTAAGTACCAAGCAGCAACTAGCTCAGCGATTCCCCCTACCCCTAGTGGGATGGAAGGATAATCAGAAAGAAAAGTAAAACCCATGGATTGAGATAGGAATAGTTTAATAATTAAAGTACAATATACTACTAATAATACTACTATTAAAAATAATGAAAAGGGAGATTACTAAAAGACAGATAAAAAACTAAAACCAACCAACCAAGCAAAAATATCTCAAACTAATAAACACAAGCGATGCATAACACAATTGCTCACCACTCGCTGACCACTGCCCATCCTGTCCCGAAACAGCAATCAGCCCCTCCCAGCCAACTCCTCCAGTTTATATACTGGGCATGATGTACTAGGGTACGAAATAACCCTTTGGATAGTTTGGGTCAGGTGCCCTGTCTCTGCCTCTTCCTGGCTTTTTGTGCCCCTCCTCAATGGCAGAGCATGAGAAACTGAAAGGGCCTTGATCAGGGTAAGCATAATATGATAATCTGAGATAATATGATTAATCCTCCTATGGTTAATTTATTGTGATAATTAGATAGGTAGATTCTGCTTGTCTCATTTTCAGCATTGGTCAAATCTCTATTAAGCTGTAATAAAATATTACTTGGCAACATGCTTCCCAGAGATCAACATTTTCATTTGCCTAAACTGAACTGGTTGAAAAACTGAATGCGCTCCCTTGGTATTTCAGGCAAGTTATGTATTGAATTGTTTTTACTGCAAAATCAGAATAGTCACAAATGATGAAGGTCTCAATCACATCGGATTTATTTATTCCTTCTGATAGACATGTGCAAGCAAATGTCAAAATACCCTCTTGATTTAAACTCCTAAGAACACTGGAATGAGAAAAATAAATTAGTATTATAAATGTTCTGCTCTTCACAACTGGAGTGCAAACTGAAGCTGTGACTCTTGAATTTCCAATCTAGTAGAAGAGAGCTGCAGGAGGAAAAGATTGCAACATAGAAAATATAATAACTTGCTAGTTTTGTGGCAGTTATTGTATTTATCCACTTACAAACAAACAAACTTTGAGTCAACACTTTCCCAAAATACATCATTTTGCCTTTTTATGTCAGGAAAAAGGTAGTGAAGAGTTCATCACTTTGAGAAAACAGCTTCCAGCTCTATCTCTAAGGCTGGTTACTACCCTTAATATAGAGATACCTCAATCACACCTTCTACAGGAGCTTTATAAGAGCACAACAATTGCAGTACACTCACTATATTATTTTTATGCCTGTAGGGAGACAAACTGTGCTGCTGAAACAATAAAATGTCACTAGCTGTCCAGAAACCTCACATTTCTACTGGCCTCTTAACTATAAATTGCAACAACATCAAAATTGGACTTTCGCCACATTGTGCTTCTGAAAATTTCCCCCCAACATCAGCTTCAGAAATAAGGAATAGTTGCATTGACCAATAGGTGAAGGAAAATTCTTCCTTTTCCCAAGGTTTGACTCCTGTTCCTCCTCTTTTCATTGTATTTACTACTAAATTAGAAAGTATACTACCTCCTCCTCAACATGGGAACGATGGCCACTCTGTATGGGCAGGGCAGGGTACACATGGTGTAAGTGCCTAGTCTGCAAAAGTGAATATTTGCAAAAGTGAGTATTCAGAGAGTGGGTTATCACATTTAGAGTAATGCAAATATGATTTTTTTTCTCTCCATCCTGTGTGACAGGAAGATGTTAGGCACTGAGGTACTGATATAAAGTAGACTGCTTTGTCCTTTGTTCCTGCAAATCTGTTTTGCATCTTTGCAGTATGAGGGCTCTGATACCTATGCAAATGGTACCTTTCCAGGCTTCTGTTCTACCCTTTTGAATCCTACTTGAAACACAAGGATTTGATGCATTCTAGTACGAAAAGCTATATCAAAAGGTCTTAATGTGAATATTAATAAAAAACTTATTCTTTACGCTTTTTCTTTTTCTTGACCTGTATTTGAATAATAAGGACTTTTAGCATTGACAAGTCATCTCCTTATCTCTCCCTTGTTCTAAAGCATTTCAATGGCTTTAAGCTGATAGAGGGACAATTTAGATTATACATTAAGAAAAATTCTTCACTGTGTGGGTGGTGAGGCACTAGCACAGATTGCCCAGAGAAGCTGTGGCTCCCCCATGCCTGGCAGTGTTCAAGGCCAGGTTGGATGAAGCTTGGAGCAACCTTGTCTAGTAGACAGTGTCCCTGACCATGGCAGGGAGTTGGAACTAGATGAGCTTTAAGGTGCCTTCCAGCAGAAACCATTCTGACTCTGTGATTCTGTAACATAGGATCTACCACACCTGTGGTTTGCTGCAGGTAGGATGTGGCCCTTCTCCCCCTGGAACCACTTGGTTAGTGAGCTGGTGCACACTTCAACTGACGTATTTCTGCTCAGATGAACTGAGAGTCCCATTAGCTCAGAGTGTAAATCAGAATTGAGGATATGCATTATGAGGCAAAATGCTCAACAGCATTCTAGTTACTGGTTGTACCGAGAAGGGTTCATACTAAAGGAGTGACATCAGTTGTGTGAGAGTAAAGGTAAATCATACATGGCAAAAGATCACTGAAACACTGGGTCAAAAGGATGTTAGGTCACCCAGAACATCTGTTTTCAGTGACTGCTCATGCATTATAGCAAAATATCATAAAGCTCAGTTCATCTGACCTTAACCTCACTGATCTGCTAAGCCTGTAGGCAGGGCTACACAATAGTCTCTTGCTCCTTTTTGTTTCATGGGGTGCTGTGAACAAGACACTAGCATAAGAATTATAGAGAACACAAGGAGGATGCTGGTTTGATGGGACTGCTGACAAAGGTAGGAATTTTGAGAGTAACCATATGTATACTGAGTAAGAGTCAGCGAAAGTGGGGTCTTTGGGGAAAGCTTAAACATGGGTGAGCTTTGTTTGGAAGGGGAATAGTATGTAAAAAGATGAGAGGGACTCAGCCTGGGTCTAGTGAAACCCCTATTGCAGTACCTGTGGAGTTGTGCTGACATTTTCTTCATTGGCATGATGCATGTTGGTTTATGAAAAGCTTGCTTTTGATGAGAAGTTTGCTGAGCTATGGAGGAGCACTTGAAAGAGCAGGAAAGTAGTGAGGGTGACAAGGGGAGAAAGGGCTCTGGGTGAGTTGTCTTCCAGAATAGGTTGTACATATTGAATGATTTGATTATACAGACTTGCAGTATAGGCAAGCTCAAGTCTAGTGCATACTTCCATTTTTAAACCCAATATACATTGAAATTTGCTTATCAGAATATATGATCTATGCAGAAATGTATGTCCAGTGGCTTCTATTGTTGTAGTTCGTTTAGTTTGTACTGTATTAAGTTACAGAAATATTCAGGTGTGATTTATTTCCTTAGAGGAATACCCTTATTTGGTGAACATCATCTTTAGACTGATTAAGACAATTTTGTGGGTGGTCTTTGCAGACCAAAAAAGAGCCATAAATGGCTCTGTGGGGAGCTGGTTTTCTGGATGCAAGTATGTTGATCTTTGGTGATCCTATTTAATAACGCATAGCAACATAGATCACAGTGCTCTTTCTCACAATAAGCATCTAAACATTCTGGAATTTCATCTACTGCACAAAATGGCATCCTTGAAATTACTTGGATGAAACAGCATACCTGCTGTGTACTAAAATGAATTCACACATGCAATCGATGCAGGACATAAATATACAGCTACCACTGGGAAAAGCTTTTTCACAGAGCAGGTACTTCATCTTGGAAAATTCAGTCCTGATACTTGGAGACTTATAAAATACTCTATAAAGGAATTAAACCTCGTAACTCTACCCAATACTTAAAGTCATGGACCCAACATAGACCCACAGAGGTATTGTTTTATTGATGCAGTAAAAAAAATTTCTTCCTTCTTTTCTGATTCTGAAGTAATTTCTCAATGTTTCACTTGATTTAGGCAATATTTCTTGCTCTTTTCCAAGACTGGTACCTAATTACCCTGGCTCCTGTTCTCTTGCAAACTGCCTGCTCTGCTCCACTTGATCTTATCAGAATTTGGTCATAGTAGTTAGTATAGGAGAAGTTTAGCAGAAACCGCTTGTTCTTACCTCACACCTAAGTTAAAAATTTTTGGCTTCTGCTTCCAATCTGGAGGAAAGATTCAGATTTTTTTTGAAGTTCTTTGAGATATTATTTCTTTAATACAAACTAGTCTCACTCATGTATTTGGACAGTTGTTGTTGTAGCAGTACTACTTGCTTCCTTATTGCCTGTTACTAAATCATAAGAATATTCATGTACACTGAGTAGTCCTCATGACCCAATAGAGCCATTCATTTTCCTGATAATTACATCATTAATGAATATATAGCAATCTTCCCATTCTCAGAATCTTCTAGACTTTTTCTGTTCTTATCTTTTTCTGGCTTGTTCCTTGCTCTGTAAACACCTTTTAACTTTGTGTCATGAAACATCTGTAACAAGAATTCAAGACAACAAAGCTCACAAGCCTGGTCAAGACAGTGTATTCCAGATGCTCCAAGCTTTGCTGATGCCTGATTTAATGATGTGCCCTTTAAACTTATTTAGAAACCAAATCTTTGAAGGAATAAAGTACCAATAAATACAATACTCTGCCAGTATGCCTGCCAGTTTATCACTGACTCTCTCTCACTTACACAAACATATTTAAGAGCAGTTCGTCCCCCTTTTTCACTTTAAATGTTTTAAAATACGTTCCTATTTTTTCCTTCACTGACTGTTGCTCTGAATCTCAGATTGCTTAATTTATCATTGGTTCCCATTTTCCTGACACTTCCTTATGGGAAGAGGCCAACATAATAAATTCTTCACTGGTTCAGGGATCTTTGGACAGAGAGACCATTACAGAATTAAAGATTTGGGCTGTGAGCTCTTTTACAAGGACCTTTTGGTATGGGGACATCTACAAAGGCCTGTACTGAAGAACAGAGTTCCTAGGACAGAACTGCTCAGAGATTAAATGGTTCTTACAGTGGCTGCCAGCTTAATGGAAAGATGCTGACGGCTAGACATCTGCCAAGAAAAACTTGTAAGATAGAAGCCCAGCTCTATGAACCTCCAAACATATTAAACCAGTGCATGCAAAGCGTGTCTGTGTTTCACAGTCAGAGAGGGCATTTTTTTGAAGGGAATAGTGAATAGACTATTAGTGCTTTGCATCACTGGTGCTGTCAGCCAAAATGATTAACAGTTTGATCTATATGCAATTATGACTATGCATTTAATCAAGAGGATTTTAATGCAGAAAGCATGCTGAAAGCTGGTTCTTTCTCTATGCATGTAAGAATGGGAGGTTCTTTAACCAAATCTCTCACATATTAGGCCTTCTTGAGCATCTCTAAAATGGTGGTAACTGTTACATAACACACTCTGAAGTGTTAGAATGAAGTAAAGAAGTGTTAGAATGAAGTAAAGAATGTTACATCGAGATAGAGGGTAAGGACAGTGCAAATTTTCTTATCTTGACTCAGGAGAGACACCGGCAACCCAGTTTGCTCCCTGTGTAGGAACCAGCCCAACTGAGAAAAGGCAACAGTGACAGTAGTGTGAGTGCTCCATCCCTGGCAGCGTTCAAGACCAGGTTGGAAAGAGCCTTGGGTGACATGGTCTATTGTGAGGTGTCCCTGCCCATGGCAGGGGGGTTGGAACTAGATGATTTTAAGGTCCTTTCTAACCCTAACGATTCTATGACTCTATGACTCTCTTTTTAGTGGTACAGAGGCACCCATTTGCCAACCTGACGCGCTCTCTAGAGAGGTGTGCTGCCTCCCAGGGGTTTGTATCAGAGACATCAGTAAGAAACTAACAAGTCTCATACACTTCACTGACCATTATCTGCTGATGTTGTTTCACACGGGCACAGTGACACAGCCAGGAGCAGTCCGAGGAATATCAAGAAAGAGTACAGAGCCTCAAGTCTAGGTAGTCTTTTCATCAGTCTTGGTCAAAAAGAAGAGGATTGAAAGGGCCAGTCAAATCTGGTAAATCAACAAATAGTTACAAGACTGGTGCCACAGACTCACCTCTCAGAAATCTGGTCTACTTGGGGTTTATGGCATCCATCTGTCAGAGAAGGAACACCCTGCTCGAGTGAAGCTGTCCTGCTTCTAGCCAATGATGCTCAGCTCAGATCTGGTTATGATACCCTCCTTCCATACTAAAATTGTATTTCGAAGCCTGCACTGGAAGTCTTTCTCTTGATTTAAATTCACATCCTAACTTAATCTCTGCTGCCTACCCCATGTAGGCATAAGGTGTGTAAAACTAGTGAGATAAAGTAGGTATTGGTAAGGTAGAAAAGAAGGTTGTGTGAAAACCTCATAGCAGCCTTCCAATATCTGAAGGAGGCCTACAAGGATGCCGGAGAGGGACTCTTCATTAGGGACTGTACTGATAGGACAAGGGGTAATGGGTTTAAACTTAAACAGGGGAAGTTCAAGTTAGAGATGAGGAAATTCTTTACAGTGAGGGTAGTGAGGGATGGGAACAAGTTGCCCAAGGAAGTTAATGCTTCATCCCTGGGATGTGTTCAAGACCAGGCAGGACATTGGATAACATGGTCTATTGTGAGGTGTCCCTGCCCATGGCAGGGGGGTTGGAACTAGATGATCTTAAGGTCCTTTCCAGCCCTAATTATTCTATGATTTGGTTTCTATTTTATCAGCTGATGCTTTTAAGTAGAATCTGTTTAATGAATATTAGAGATGGAAAAGACTGCTTGAATGTGTAGTCTGTCTCTGTGCCTAAGGAGGAATGATGTGCATTGAATTCTAATCAGTGCTTTGGCCAGTCTGGTTTCCGTACTGTGAGAAAGGCAGAATAACATCTAGGGCATACTTAGAGCGCTGATGAAAATGGCTGTTTGTGGATGCTGCTGGCTGTGGAGCTGGGAAAACCAACAAAACCTCAGTACACTAATTTTATCTGCCTTCACAAACTTACAGGGCTTGCATGCAATAACATAGGGATTACAGACTCAAAGCAGTTATCTAGTATTATTTAGATTTCTTCGGGGATTCCTATGCCACTGGAAAAAATATATCTGAGATTAAAGATGTGACTTATTCAAGCTAAACAATTGTTTTATGTTTTATGACTTAACACTTGTCTGACTAGGAAACAACTATCACCTTCTCTGTGAGCATTTTTTTATGAGTGGAATTTGTTTATGTTTCTGTTGAAACAGAAGAAGATTCTTTTATGTGAAAGAGTAGCAGATGTTAAATACAAACACCTAGTAATAGAAGAACATCATTGCCACTGCCCAGGCTGTGAAACAGACCAAGGGCAAAACTACCACAGCCTCTGATGAATCTTTCAGGTGGCTTTCTTCCTTTTTAAGCATCCAGACAAGATAGCTTGGAGGAGTTCAGTATCCAGCAACTTTGAAAGCATTCCTACAACAGCTGAATTCCTACTGCCGAAGCACTTCCAAAAGTCTATTCATAACTTTAGAAAGATTCATGGAAAGACACATGGCATAATGTGGAAAAAAAGAATTTTAGATTTTAAAACAGGAAAAAATTAATGCATTAAGGAGCTCTGACTGCTAATGAGCTCAAAGCAACAACACTGAGAAACACAGACTATCTCTGGGAACGAACATTATAAATGAAAGGAAGGTACAGCAGCTGAATCTTCTGGAACAAATCCTCAAATCCAGCTGTCTTGTGGTTGAAGCAGCTCTGCCTGAGGGTAGCAAATACATGACAGAAAAAAAACTTCCATCATTAATTTCAGGTCCCAGTTTCATAAATCTAGGTGAGTAATTAAGCTTTAATGAATCTGAACTCTAATTCATTAGATTATAATTGCTTTAATATACCTTTTCATATGACATATTGCCCATGATTTGCATTCACATAGTATTTTAGAAAAAGTACCATTAATGACACCTTGACAGTTTTATAAATCCCCTTGATATTAGGGTTCCCAGCTTGTTTATAGGTTCGAGGTTCATCTTCGAGCCTTGTAAAACTACTTAAGTACAGGTCCTCCAACCTGAAGACGCCTTTACGAGTTTTCTGGGTCTTTCATTATGGATAAGTACGTGGGTAAGAAACCAGAAACAATCATTAGAATGATTGTCCTGGGTTCAGCTGTAGCAGTCATTTTCCTCCTTCTTAGTAGCTGGTGCAGCACTGTGTTTTTGATTTTTGGCCTGAGAACAGTGCTGATAATACCAATAATTTTAGTTGCTATTCAAATGTTTAGACTGACCAAGGACTGTGTGAGTCTCACGCTCTGCCAGGGAGGAGGGGAGGCCGGGAGGAAGCAGGGAGAGGACACCTGACCCAAACTAGCCAGAGAGATATTCCATACCACAGCACGTCATGTCCAGGATATAACTTAGAGTTACCCAGAAGCGCACTTTCTCTTCTCAATCAGGCTCAATATTGACAGGTGGTATTGTATTCTCTTCTCTTGCTATTTCCCTTATCATTATTATTATTGTTGGTAGCAGCAGTGGTCTGTGTTATACCTTAGTTACTAAACTGTTCTTATCTCAACCTGTGAGAGTAACATTCTTTCGATTCTCCTCCTCATCCCTCAGGGATTGGGGGGGCAGGGGGGGATTGGGAAAGGGGGGAGATGGGGAGGAAAGAAAGAAGGGGTTGGGAGTAGGAACTGTGTGACTGACTAAGTTTAAACCACGACAATGATAAAATCTGAGCACAGATATACAGGTTGCCCCTGAAGTTATTATGTGCGAACAGGACACAACATTAAAAAAAAAAAAAAAAAAAAAAAAAAAAAACCCAAAACCCCAGTCTCGCCTTAAAGTAAAACTCGTTGTTTAAAATGGTGTACAAACACTGTCCTGTGATAATAGCATTGTTAGAAACACAGAGTCATAGAATGGTTCGGTTTGGAAAGGACCCTAAGACCGTCTAGTTTCAACCCCCTGCCATAGGCAGGGACACTTCATACCAGATCATATCACCCATAAACACATTACTTTAAAAACAATGTGGTATTTCAGGGGTGTAAAACTAGTCATATAATACAAATTACTGTTAGACTTTGACCCCAGTTTAGGCCTATACTTAGCATATATGTATGAC
>JBCJKH010004602.1:0-12494 GCA_039877255.1 Loriculus beryllinus | reverse complement strand
CTCACGGTTGGAGCCATGGCCAGCACAGGCCGACCCCCCCCCTCCAACCCCCGCTTCTCACCGTGTTTCATCTGGACGATGCTGGAGGCCGCCACCGTGTCCGCAGCCACCAGCACGTAGTCTGGGCCCTGGATGCCGATCAGGTACTCCATGGCGGCCGCGTCCCCTCCGCCCGCGCCGTGACACAGCGAAGCGCCGCCGCCGCCTCGCACCGCACCTGCGCGCCGGCGCGCGCCGGTGACGTCATCGTCACGTGGCTCCGCGGTGGGCGGGGGGAAACTACTCCCGGTTCCCTGTTCTATCCCAACCGGCTGGACCCCGGCTCCGGCTGCATCCCGATTTCAGCTGCATCCCGGTTCCCGCTATATCCCGGTTTCAGCTGTATCCCGGCTCCAACTGCATCCCGGTTCCCGCTGTACCACGGTTCCCGCTGTACCCCGTCTCCCGCTATATCCCGGTTTCAGCTGCATCCCGGCTCCAGCTGCATCCCGGTTCCCGCTGTACCCCATCTCCCGCTATATCCCGGTTTCAGCTGTATCCCGGTTTCAGCTGTATCCCGGCTCCAGCTGTACCCCGGTTTCAGCTGCATCCCGGCTCCCGCTGTACCCCGTCTCCAGCTATATCCCGGTTTCAGCTGTATTCCGGTTTCAGCTGTATCCCGGTTCCAGCTGCATCCCGGCTCCAGCTGTATCCCGGTTCCAGCTGTATCCCGGGCCGGCCCGGGTGTGTGTGTGTGTGAATGTCTGTCAGCATCCTGCGGGGCCTGTAGGGACCTGTGCCGGGCCGGGGGGTTCAGCCCTCGGTGGGGCCTCAGGCAGACTTGGGTCTCCTAAGAGGGGTTTTGGTTCCTGTGAGTCTTTGGTGCCATTCCTGGCCAAAACGCGCGGTGTTCGGTATTAAAAAGCACAATTCCAAAGGCAGAGTCTCAATGGAGCAGTGGTAATGGCACATCCCACTTTGTACACTCTGAACCTTCCTTGCGCGGCAGCAGGCACACTAATGGCAATAAGTACCAGCCTCTGATCTCTGCAGTCAAAGAGAACTGAGCTGCTGAGACAGTGCAATCCTTCCAGGAGCGACGGATTTAATGCATTTAATTGCTGCCCATCTCCCTGTGTTGGGAATAGCGAGTGGAGCTGGCTGCGTGCAGGGCTGAGCTCCGAGCTCCTGCGTGGGGCTTCCCGCAGCTCCCACCGCGGCCGGTGCCGGCAGCCAGCTGGGATGCAGCGGGGAGCTGTGACCGTGTGCTCAACAAGTGCAGGATCCTCCTGCCGGCCCGGGCACCGGCCCGAGCAGAGCCCGGCAGCCAAAGGGACAAGTCCCTGATTGACATGTCCGTGCCAGCCACCAAGGGAAAGCTGTGGCGCAGATACGCCTGCGATTTTCCTATCAATTGATGGCTTCAGAGGTGCTCCTTGAGCTCAGATGAGCCCGGGTTTCATCACCTGGCTGGACACGGGTTCTGGCGCCGCTGATCAGCGAATGCTTTCTCTGCTATTCCTTTCTTCCCCCCCTTCCCCATTCTCAAGCTACTTGAATTTCTTAGGGCAAAGAAAGTGTTTAAGTGCAGCACCCAGAAGCTTCCAGGTGTGGCTGTAATGCAGATAATTAATAACAAGAGAAACAAAACAACTCCTCTAATTGCTTGGACATTGTCTCACTCCAGGCGCCATCCTGAGGAGCGGCACAACTCCGACTGGCACTTGGTTTATTGATTAGACTCTGCCCCTTCCTGAGCCCCATTTAATACATCCGCTAAGTGCAGCTCCACAAAGACCCAACCCCTCACTGATGAAAGGGGCCATCGAAGCATTAACCCCCCCCCGGCAGTTGCTGTGAAGGAGGCAGCTCCAGGAGAAAAAACTCTGGATGCTCAGCACATGGCAAACACCCAACTGCACCTATAACCAAAAAAGTCACCGTGTCATTATGAGAACTGGGCATAACCTTTGTGTGGTTTAAAAAATACGAGGCATGCCAAAAAGCAACAGCAAATTGTCTTCAGGAAACAGTATAAATGAGTGTAAGCAGCAAATTCACCATTTTGACTGTTTTCCAATTGCCTGTAGCTACACTTGTTAAATTGAGTGCTGCGTGAATAAATCAAAACAGGACGTTTTCTTTTGCCTAACAATGGCCAAGCTCGGTGCCAGTGTTTAAGTATGTTCTGTGTGGATCCTATCTGAAGTTTTAAACACATTTTTCCCTATCCATTGCCATGCATACTGCACATGGACATAGAGCTAGCCCATTTGAGCAGCTATTTTTTGAGACCTTTTTAAGAAAAGGTTAACAAAAAATCAACAGCTACCAACCCCGTTGATTTTTATTGGGCCCTAGGGCACAATTAAATGTTAAGGTTGTTATTGAATTTTCTTGACAGATTGAATTTCCCGGTTTAGGAAGCACGCGTGCGTCCAGGACACACCTACCTGTCTTCCCAGGGTGCAGGCAGTACATCAGGGTGAGAAGGACAGTGGGACATCTCTGCCTGGCAGGAAATAGGGACTATTTTTCACCATTAAAGGGAAACTGTCCGGGCTGCAGTATATCTGGGTCTGTTATCTAGTCTAGGTCATGCTTTGCCTGGAAAGGTTGGACTAGGTGATCCTTGAGGTCCATTCCAGTCTGGTGTTCTATGACATGATTCTATGTCTTGAAATTGATTGTTCCTATTTTATTTGTTGCAGCTACATGCACTTATACACGCGTGCTACACAACCTTGGTGGGGTTACTCCAATAATAAAAGCTGTGAGTAGCACAGGGATGCCAAGCAGCCTATGTAAAACCCTACCTGTACTGAGCTACTTGTGCTAAACCAAAGCTGGGCAGTGCTGGCCTGAAGCGTCTGGGCTCAGCTTTTGGTTCTGTCCCTGGCTCACGAGGCAGCTCAGCAGTGTGGGGCTGTGGTATGATGCATGACTGCGGTGCAGGGGGTATTTTTCATTCTAGGGATTGTTTGCGCTGGCTTTTTGCCCTTTGCTGTCATCTGTCTCTATACAGTATTAGTAACGATAATGTTACAGTTAACTATAATGCCTAGACAAGTTTTCCTGCTGGGAGCTCACTGCTTCCCAGAAAAGAAAAGAATCTTCATGCTCCTGCTATTTCAGGTGCAGGAAATGAAGGCACAGAGAGGAGAAGTGATTTAGTGGAGATCACAGGGCAGGTCAGCGGACTGGATATGAATAGAAATGTCTTGATTTCTCTGGGCTCCTCTCTAGCTGCTGAAGCATGCCATGTGGCTCACGCAACCCCAGAATGAACTCTGCAAGGCTTACATGGAGCTCTGCTCCTAATCTCCCTGTCTGGGCTCCACAGAGCTCCTCAAGATGACTTTCTATGGGCTTAAATGTGGTATATTTTAAGAGATTATCCTTAGGGATGGGCAGGGACAAGCATTGTCCTCCCATGCCCACACTGGTGGCCAGCCCTAGTGCCAGTCTTTCTGTCTGTGTCCTCCCCACCAGGATGCCCATGGAGAACAGCTCTTGCTGAAGTTTCAGCTAGCAGAAGTTGAAGTCTTTCACGTGTTTGTTTTGGCAGACGGGTATTAAACACTGCCTCGATGGAGGGGTTTTGCCAGTGGTGTTTAAATCACGACCCTGGCTCTCCTGGGATGCAGAGCGGATCATTAACATCGCCCTGCAGTGATTGCTTCAGGTGTACAGCAGCACTGCAGAGGGGTTGCTCTGAGCTCAGGAGCCCCCATTCACCTCTCCTGCCATCTCCCAGGCTGAGATCAGTGTGAGGGAGTGTGTCCCTCTCACCCACCACCAGCAAAACTCCTCCCTGAGTCCTCATTCCTACCGGCCTTGTCAGGAAATGTCAATTCCTGGCAGCATGAGTGCTGCAGGCATCCCACAGCAGCCTCTGCTTCCCAGGTCCATCGCACAGTGTTTACCCTCCACCTGCGATGGCAAGAATGGGGCATCCATTGGAGTGTGCAGGTGAAAATGGATTGTAACCTGGCGTCTGCCCTCAGCGGATTACAGCCTGTGTGGCTCTGGCAGGATTGATCTTGCAGGTGAGAACGTTTCAGAGACCAGCTGGGGCCCTGCTCCTCGGTGGGATGCTCCTTCCTGAGCATCATCAGTGGACACCATTGTCTCCTTGCGGTGGGCAAGAGGGTATTCACTGTCAGCAGCTGGGATGCCTGGGATAGGGAATGTTATTTCTCAGTTTTCCCATTTCTGGAGCCTCCCCAGCAGTGCGGAGCATTGCAGCTGCTTCCTGCTGTGGCGGCTTCTGGTTCCTTCTCCCAGTTTAATTTGTGCTCAAACCTTCTTGGCGAGGCAGGGAAGCCACAGGCACTGCAGGCCAATATTGCAAAAGCTGTTATGCAAAACCAGGTTGGCGATCCCAATACAGTGTCTAGATTTGAGTGGTGTGTGACCCATAACCATACAGCGGGTCCAGCAGGGTGATCTCTTTCCTAACCGTTGCTAATTGTAGAATGAAAGCATAGAAAGAAAAGCTGCTGCAAGTCACTGGATTGATTTTTTTTCCCCAATGAGGAGGCACAAATCAAGAAATCCAAATGTTTAACAAAACAAACAGATTTCTGCAGTGTTGTGGGTGATTTAGAGGCAACAACATCTAACCAAAGCTCCCCCCAGCTCCTCCAGCTCTCATTCTGCTTGGATTCCTGCTGGTCACTGGATTATTACTTTTCTTACTATTTCCTGTGCTTTAAAAGTGGGGAAAGCACAATCAAATTATCGTCATGCTCATTTGGTTAATTACCCATTTAGTTACTTATTCAGTGCATTAAAAATACGCTGGCCACTGTCAGTTCGGAGGAAATTCAGAGAGGCAGGCAGTTAGGAGACAGGATATAGGACGAAATAGGCCATTACACCAGCCCAGTGAATGGCAATTTATAGTCCTTCTTTTCTGCCACGTCACTTCTGTGCCCAGTTTGTTCTGGATTTAGAAGGAAAAACCCAAGCAAATGAAAGCATTCTGCTGGAGATCCCCAGTGCTTGTTAGAATCCATTTAGGTTTAAGCCAAAGCTCTGCAGAACGACCAGACCACCTATTTTAGGTCTCCTTTTTTTCAGCTGAGCAAAATGTGCTGCTGCACAGGTCATAAGATGCCTGCAATTCTGACCATGAATAGAGAGAAATGTTGCTTCTTGAGACAAATTCCATCTGACAGTTTTTACAGTGCGTTCGTTCAGAGCAAAATGCCCTGTCCCCTGTCACCCAGATTGAAATTATTAAGGAAGACAGACATTTCACTGACAACTCTAGCCGCAGGGGGGGAAATATTCCTTCTGTTCCCCTCTGAAGGTCAGAGCTCACATAATGCAGAGCACTTGGAACACGCGCATACACACGCTCACACACATGAGGAGCAAACCCTTCTCTTCGGCAGAGCTCTGCACAGATTTTGTGGCAAACAGGAGCCCTCTTTGCATGCATCTCAGAGGGTTTGGGCCAAAAAGAGATGAGTGTTTCATGGCTTCAGTGCTAGGTTCTTGCCTTGTGATTGAGCTCTTTCTCCTCTGCGTGTACAACGCATCAGTAGATGGTCATGGGTGCTCACATGTTTGTACTTCCACTCACATGATCCATGCCCTGATGTGGCACATCAGGCGATTCCTCCAACAATCTGGAATCTGTGGGAAAATCACGCTTTCCTGGCATCTCTGTGTTCTTTCGAAATATTTCCTGCCCTCTTTTCCTTACTGATAAAAGCCCATTTGCAACCTGGATGTCCCATTTATCACTTGCGCTGTGCTGGCAGCTGTCATTTGGCCACAGATGAGTCCCTGTGCCGTGTCCATGGGAGCACCAACCAGCTCCTGTCTGATCAAGAGCTTCTTCATGCTGGTGGAAGGGCAAAGCCTGGTCCTTTGGTGCACCTACAGTCCCAGCCCGATGTGTTAATGCAGAGGTGCGGTGCCGTGTAGGAGCTGTCAGTCACTGTGCCTTCCCTGTGGGTCACTGGGCTCACTTAATCTAGGGCTGATAATTGGACTTGAGCCAAGGTGACCGGAGGTGGGAAACCAGCCTGCAGTCATTAACCTCTGCCCATTGCACAGGGTAAAGCAGCGGCTCCGTCTTCCCCGTCTTTCCAGCAATTTGGCATCCATCAGGCTCACGCCAGGTCCCTGCTGACCGCATACGTGTCCTGGTGTCATTTACAATGACTTTCCTTGGCTGGATCCAGCTCCCAAGCACAAACCTTCCTTTTTCAGCTTGTCTTAAAAACACTTCCTAAATCAGAAGCCTTTGTGCCATGTTTCCTCGCAGAAAACGAGTGAAAACCCAGAGTCCTCAGTACTGCCCGTCCTGACCTGTGCGTCCTGCAGCGCTCCTGCTGGCTGGGATTGCAGCCCAGCCCAGATCTCATCTCCCTGTCCTTCATCTGTCCATAGAGTCATAGAACCATGGAATGGTTTGGATTGGAGGAGACCTTGAAGCTCCTCCAGCTCCAACCCCTGCCACGGGCAGGGACCCCTTCCACTGGAGCAGCTTGCTCCAAGCCCCTGTGTCCAACCTGGTCCAAGCTGGTGAGGAGCTGAGCAGGGAGAGCAGAGCACTGAGCAGGCAGCTCGAGTGGGAGCACCTGAGAGCAGAGGAGGGGAGAGCTCCAGCAGCTGCTCTCCTGCCCCAGCCCGTATCCCTGACTGCGCTTCCCAGCGGGACCCCTGCTTCTGCTCAGCATCTTCCCTTGGATCCACAAGAACCTTCAAACTTTTCTTTCTTCTTCCTCTCCCTCCCTCTTCTCCGAAGTTTCATTCTGAACAGCCGGCTGCGTTCAGCCTGACTGGTTTGTTATGGCTTATAATTTGTGTTAGGATTAATTAACTAATTACCGACAAATGTCCGTTGGCAAGATTCTGCTTCTGCTTGTCAACTTGAAGTATTTAATTATTTTAATCATTTACTTTCATCTTCAGAATTTATGCTCTTCCAAGAGCGTTTCTAGGCATCTTTTAATTATTATTCTGATTTTTGTTCGGAGGGGTGGGGAGCTGGGGGGAGCGGGATGGGGGATGGTTCCATTCCTCATTAACTATTTCAGTGAGGAAACTTCCCTGGAAACTCATCCTTGGGTTTCCAACCCTGGTGCTAAGAAGGACCAGTCTGAAATGAAGGTTGTGTGGGGATGCATGGAGAGGGCTGGGCTGGGCTTTTGCTTCCCAGATACAGTTCTCCCTTTCCCAAAAGGATTTCAGGGATCCAAACTGGGGAATGCCGCTGAACCTGGTTCTTGGTTTAGCGGGCATTGGTTTACACAGATGCTTCACTCACTGGGAATAACCCCCTGAGTCCAGGGGCTCAGGACACCCCATTAGGCACAGAAGAGCCTCTGAAGGCTCCAAGACCAGGTGGGCTCTCATTCTTCACCCCAGCAAGTAGATAAAACAAAAGACCATGGGAGAACGTGCATTTAAACACCTTTTTAATCTTTAAAAGATCATGAATGGCTTAAAACTTGCAGACCAAATCCTGCTGTGAGCATCCCTCATGTTGGAACAGGGAAGGCGGGAGCACATCTGGGCAGATTTGGGCTGTGGGCATGCATGGGAATCCCAGCCCTTGGATGTGCTGCCAGCGGTGGGATGGGAGGGCAGCAGGTAACTGGGGCAGTGGGAAATGCAGCCAGGGACATCTTGCTCTCACAGGAAAATCCAGAGAGGACCCCACCTGGGAGCACCCTGAAGGAAGAGTCAATTTGCTCAGAAAAACCATGGATTATCTTAAACCACATTGCCTAAATTCAATGCATGCATTTGATTCCTCCCTTCCAAACACGCTGGTCCTTGCTGCTCCTTCTCAGCCTTGATCTCAAGGTAGGGCAGGATGCGATGTGTTCCCCATTTCCAGTTTGCACCTTTAGCTCCCACTCACACAGTAGCACAAGCAAAGAATTATCCCAGACACAGAGTGTGCCTTGGGAAGCTTCCCTTGACAGCATCCACACACTCACATGGAGCTGCAGTTTAATCCCAACAGCGAGATTCCAAGTTGGCACAGGTCTGCGTGCCACAGCCATGGATGCACCGGCAATGGCACGCATCCGCTGGGCACCGGGGTCTCCTCACACCGACCTGGTTTGGAGAGCACCAGGAGATGAAATGGCAAAGCAACACCTCCCCGTGCCCGGGCACATCCCAGGAAAACAGCCTCACACTCAGAGCTCAGCAGCCAAGGGATCTAATCTCTCCTTTTAGTTTCACACATCAGAGCTGCGGCACTTCTGCGGGATTAAGACATGGGAAAGGGAAGCATAATAAACTGATAAAAGACAGTGAAACTCAAAGTCTTTTGCTGCTACTTTCCAGCAGACTTCAAGGCGTTTTTTCCTTGCCAAATGTTGCCAATAAACCAAAGTCCAAGGTGCTTGCAAAAACCTTCCTTTGGAGGCCAGCTGCTCGATGGGCATCACCCCACGTCCTCAAGCAGGGCACACTGCACACATACCCTCCTGACTTGAGCAGGAGTCTCTCTAGCAAAGACTAATGAAGGATTCAGCTCCAAGAATATTTCTTTCCAGAAACAACTGAATCCCTTGGACCGGAGCACTGATGGGAATGTGCTCTTTAAAAGGTTTCTTGAGGGTACATAATTATATTGAAAATAATTAGGGGCAAGGCAGCAATATTATTACTACTTATCATATCACTCCAAACTTAATCCAGGCTGATCTATGGGAAGGCATCAGGAATGTAGAAGGTGGACTTTTCTGAAGCAAGATGAATCCATAACATTGCTGGGTTACTGGCCTGATGTGGGAGGCAAGAGGCCAGATCCCTCTTTGGAGTCACCTATTGGGACTGGTAGGTTTGTACAAGAAATGAAAGGAGAAGACTGGGAAGGCTGAAGCACGTTCCTGGAGTCCCTGGAGTGTGAGATTTGGTGCTGATCACTTGGCTCTTCAGACAAACCTGTGTTCCAGGACCTTTCAGGTGACATCCAGGACCCTTGCCCTGGGACGGGGCAGCCCCTGGGGTGTGAGATATGAGGTGAGGGAAGGCTCCCAAGGAGCCCAGGGAAGCAGCAGTGCCCTGATGAGGCTCCTGGAGAGATCTAAATGAGACGAGAAAGATTGTCTTCATTAATACCAGAATCTTGTTAATTAGAAGCCTCTCCGCATTACAAAGGGCTCCAGTGACCAGACCAAGTCCTGACTTGGAGGCAGCGGTACAGGCAGGTCAGGGGTGGATCACATCCAGCTCTTCTGGGGGGCAGAGGCTGTCAAGTGTCACAGTGTCAAAAACACAGCTGGAGGAGGGCCTGCAGATGGGGAAACTGAGGCACGAGGAGAAGCATGGCATCAGAGGAAGGTGCTGCAGAGCCTCTGCAGCCCCCAGCTCCCGGGCTGGGCTGTGGGTACCCCACGACTCTGGAATCAGCCCTGTGGAGGGCACAGGGGCATGCAGGGCTCCGAAGGATCCTTCTCTCACTCCCAGCAGAAGGGGAACAGCTCTGGGGTCATCGAGGTGCAGGAGCAGGGCTCTGTCTGAGGGTCCTTGTGGGAATGAGAGCCTCGTCCTATTGAAGGCTGACAGAACGAGCTTCAGTTTATGCCCCCGGCAGTTTTTTACAGCTCAGCTATTCCATTTAGGGCTTGGGAGCCAGTGGAAGGAAGCTCGGATCGCTTCACTGACCACCCATAACATCTAGCCAGTACATTAACTGCCCTGCTGCCCTGATCTGATGTGGTTTTACAGACAATAGCTACTGGCTATTTAGGCAATGTATAAATTAACATATTCTGCACAAACTAGGAGCATATTTAAATTAAAAGAGAGTGCCCTTTATTTGTCAATCACTCCAACAGCCATATTTTTCCATTCCTTTAAAAAGACAATTTCAGCTTTCTTAATCCTACCTCAAACCGCTCGTCTTCACGAGGGGAAAAAACACAGTTTGACTGCTCAAGTGTTTCCTTGCCCCCCCTTCCCCTGCCTCTTTCCTTTAATTAAAACAATCCCAATCTGCTCTCCTGGAATTTCTTGCTCAGTTCAGCTCAGTAACTTGTGACCTTCGAGTCAGAGCACCTTCACTGCTGCCCAGGCTCAGGTCAGCTTGGAACGCAGGGGTCAGAGATGCAGCGATAAAGAAATCACCTCGTGAAGGAGCCACCAGAATACGGGTGCATGGCAGCGTTTGGGGTGGCCTCAGTTGCACCTTGTGCAGAGGAGATTGCCAGGGCTGGTGCAGCAGCAGGCTTCATCTGCTGCTCCCCTGATATTGATGCCTGACACTGCAGTGAAGCAAGAAACGGGCGTTGGGGATGTATTGAATGGATGGATTGGATAAAGTGGTGCTCAAAGAGGGAAAAAATGATTTTGAGGGCTACATAATGCTGGTGCAAAAGCCAAAAAGGAGTTTTCCAGTTTGCATTTCCAAGAATCTCAGGGTTTCCTGGAGCTCTTGTTGATGGGTATTGTGATAGCTCAGCAAATTATCAAAGGGCTTTGCTCTTGACGGCAACTGTCAACACGAAAGCACCTTTCCCTGCTGGATGCTCTGATCAGGCAGCAGTGAGATGTCTGATGCAGGACAATGTTATTTGAATACTTGAACTCCATCTCAGTTATTTTCCTGTCCAGAGAAAACACAAGGTTAAGGAGAAAAATACAAAATAACCCCTGTCCTGAAACCTTCCTAAGAGCCACATCCCAGCTTTCGCCTGTCTCCCGTGCCACAGTGCTGATGAAACAAAATGCATCACAAAGCAATGCCCATTCGGCGGAGTTTTCCCTCCCTCTGCCTGTCAGCCAGATGCTGACACCTCTCTCTTCCCCGACAAACCAGGGCCAATGTGTTTATTTAAGACCAAAATCAGCATCGATCAGGGTCTGTCACTCACTCTCCTGGAAAAAGGCATTGGGATGTGGCAGGGTTTGGAATGGGGGCCGGTAATGGACACACGCTCCAATGAGCTTGCAGCCAGTTCACTAAATGCCCTGAGGCCGGGATTCTTTTTATTATTATTACTATTTAGAAAACAAACATTTTATTTGTTAAGAAACTGTATTTAAGGTGCTGAAATGGAGCTTTCCTTAGCACTGAGGGGCCTTTCCCGCAACCCTCTGCTGCCAGGCTGCTTTGGAGGGGGTTCTGAAGGATGCAGCTTGGTGCTGAGGCCGGTGCCAGAGGAGCTGCTCCAGCAGGATCTTGGCTCTGCGTGGTGCCCTGGCAGCAGTGAGGTGCACAGTCCAACAGCATCATGGTGCTGCACAGGACCTGGCTGTTAATAACGTGCCCGAGAGGTGTGAATGCTGCAGCGTACGGGAGGCTCCAAACGAGTAACAACACATGAAGGGAAAACCACCCTGACTGCCCTCAACCCTGAGCTGCCTCCTCCTGCTCCCCTCCTCCCAGCACCTGCCTTTCGTTTTCCTCATGCATGGAAGGTATTAATTACCCAGCTCGCTTTAATGGCTCGCAGGAAGTGCCCTGCAGCAATCCCAGTGCAGAGCGAGCTTTGCCCGGTGCGAAGCTGCCAGGGGACAAGGTGTTATGGCCCTGTGGAAGGGGATCCCATTCTTCTGAGCCCTCTGAACATCTCTTTTACCTCTGGTGTCCGGCTAAAACAGCTCCTGTGCCCTCGGGGTGGCTGCACAGGGTTTGTTCACCTCCGGGACAGGCAAATCTCAACCTGTCACCGCCCCATAATAAGACTGGCCACTGGCTCCCACTCACTGATTTAGGATTTGCTGCCACTGAGCTGTGCCTCACCTTGTAACCTGTGGGGCAGAGCCAGGGGAGCAGGACCAGGTGACTGGCCCCTGGTTATGGGAGAGCAGAGGGGAGACACATTCCTAAAACCCGGTGATCCCAGACAGCGGATCCCTTTTTCCCACACGGATCTGGATCCAGTCCTGGGAATCCTCTGGGAAGAATGGTGACAAAACCCCCTTCTCCCAGGAGCAGCGTTACTTCATCGACCATTTCCCGGCCAAGGATAAGCCCTTGGGTTGGAGTCTGGGCTCTGCCCTGCCCTTTCTCTGAACCGCCAGCTTCATCCTTGCTTTTGTACTTGGAAAACCAAGCGCCGTTCCCTGCAAAGCCGGTTGCCTGGTGCCCGCCGTGTGGGACCTGCCGAGGCAGCAGGGCTGAGCGCACGGGAACGGAGCAGCGAGGCACGGGAGCAGAAGGGCATTAATCACCTTGCTGCGATCAGGGGCTCACTGAGCACCGGCTGCCTCGGGGCCTTTCTGCTCCCTCCCAATGCCCCAGTTTGCTCTAAGCCAGGCGCATGAGCCCTCGGTCCAGGGAGCAGGTTTGCGTTCCCAGCACTGGCTCCAGCTCCTTCCCACCCCAATTGCTACCGCAGGATGCGTTGCCACAGTGGGAATGGATGTTTCTTAATTGCTGTTAGCGCTGTGCTGCACAGGGGAGCAGTAAAAGCAGAGTTTGCCTCCCCTGCTAGAATCATAGAATAGTTTGGGTTGGAAAGGACCTTAAGATCATCCAGTTCCAACCCCCCTGCCATAAGCAGGGACGCCCCACACTAAACCATGCC
>JBCJKH010004601.1:0-16705 GCA_039877255.1 Loriculus beryllinus | reverse complement strand
TTGTTAGACTGCTGCATGTCAAAGTAACAGTCATCAAAATCCAGTTTTGAAAAATATATACTCCAGTCACGATTACATGCCCTCAGCTGGCCTAATGTACAATGTGAATGGCACTGTCAGATGCAAAAGTGACAGACTTTTGTCAGTGTATGTGTCAGACAGTGTGTAGTATAACAGCATTGTTTATTCCTTTCACCCAGGAAATTAAACAGATTGTCTCGTTTTTGTTGCCAAAATCCTGGAAGCATGAAAAGCCAAACTAGTTACTGTGTATTTGCAGATCACAGGATTATCATTCAGGTGTTCCAGCAGATCTGCAGACCACTGCAGGGGAAAAAGCAGTTTTTAGCATGAGCTTTGCTCACTCTCTAAAACTGATACCAGTATCTTTTATTTCTGATCTATCCTACTGCTTTTTGCAATTCTATACTTAGCAGCTTCCCACCCAGATGATTAACGTGCCCGATTTAGTACCAAACGTAGCAACTAGATTTCTGACTGGAAATACGCAAGTTTGACTGTGTGATGCTGTTCTTGGCCCAGTTTCACATTCAGAGGTTCATGATGATCTTCTGCGGCACTTTTCCTAATAAAAAGTGGATGGGTGTACCATCCTCACCATACCTGATGTTTCTTTCAGGGCCATTCACAAGTTTGCATGAAGGTTGGTTAGATAAACGTCTAAAAGTTGTGCCTCAAGTTGTGCCAAAGCAGGCTTAGACTGGGTATTAGGAAAAGTTTCTTCACTGAAAGGGTTGTCAAGCATTTGAACAGGTTGCTCTGGGAAGTGGCTGAGTCACCATCTCTGGAGGTCTTGCAGACATGGTGCTTAGGGACATGCTTTACCGCTAGAATTGGTAGTGCGACGTTTACCGTTGGACTTGATGATCTTAAAGGTCTTTTCAAACCTAAATGATTCTATGGTTCTGTGATTCTATGAATAAATACTTTTATCAAATGCTCACTGGTTTTAGATGTAGATCTAGGCTTTTTAAGTTCTACATGAAATCATCTGCAGAGAAGATAAATAGCAGACAGATAAATCCTGCTCCTTGTGTTACCTTTAATTAGTTAACACTGGATTTTATGCATCTTCACTGCTTTTTCTCAGCTGATGTTCTTGCTTGTGTGTTTCATATGTCAGTTGTGCACTGACCTCAAAAATATTCCCATCTCTGTTTAAACACAAGTCTACCTTTGAATTCAACATGATTTTAGTTAATTATTAACATCACTGCAGAGAATACCTTTTAATTTTAGACTCCTAAGACTACATACTTAATCCATGGTTGCAGTTAACAGGAACTGGATCAAACAAATCTCCACATGCAACCTAATTTCCTCAGACTCTGGTTAAAGTGTAGCTGCTGGTCTAAAGTCTGTTCACTTCAGTCCACCACTCTCTTTGTGCACATCTGGTGTCTCTGTTCAGATAGACAGGGACTATGCACTGAGGATGAAAGCACATTGTACAAACATATGAGGGTCAATACAGTTAAACAGAACACGGTTTGAAGGTGATGCTCTGTTTTTATTGTAAGTAATAATAATTCTGTGGGGAAAAGCTTTGCTGCCTGATCTTTGGAGGCTCTGCTAGTTTTATTATTGCTTAGAATACAGTCGGTTCCCTTCACTGAAATACACTTCAAAAGCATTCCGAATTTTAAGATATTGTGACCTCTTAAAACTCAGCCATTTGAGCAGGGTATCAAAGCAGCACAGGCAAAAAGTGGGCAAGATAGGAATGACACACAGCTTTCAAACTGAACCCATCCCATGAAAATCCTCTCAAGGTGTACTCTTTCTGTTCTATTCTATCAAGTACCCCTCCAACACAAAGATGGAAGAGAAATGGAGATTCATGAGGCAAAGAGACTGCAGTCCTGCTCACATTTCTCTTATTGCTATGAATGCAGAGGAGCACAGACATATCAGAGCACAGGTTAGAGAAAGGACAGTGAAAAGAGTGTGATGGAAGAGAAATACCATGTATGATTCCAGCACAGGTGAGATGGAAAAGAAACAGGGAAAGTAAAACAAAACCAAAGGTGACTATGAAAAGTCTTCATTTTGACAGCAAAACATTACAATATACAAACGGCTTCTGCTGTCACACAGATGTTTATAAACCATCTAATTTCAGACATGTTATTTCAGTAGCCTAGTATTAGAGTGATCAGTTTGTATGTAGTCAGCGAAAAACAGACTCTCGGCTTACATGCTCAGAATCTTGATTTTGAGGAAGCCACTGATCAGCTACTGCCTCTATAGCTTGGCCTACATTTTTAATTCTGACTCTAAAATTGAATGCTTACAGCTAAAAAACACAAGAATCCCACTCACAAGTTGCCCTATTAGTCTCAGCTTTTCATTCAAGCCTGAGTAAAGGCAACTTATGGACATCACAAAGAGGATTGCGGCAAATTAGGGTTGGAAAGGACCTTTAAAGGTCACCTTGCTCCAAGAATCAAGAGATTTAGTTCTGCAGCAGAAATCACTCAACTTTAGGAATGGATGTGGACCAAAAGCTACCACTAAAATAGCTTTCATTCTTCCATCTATAGCTGGTAGGTTCAAGAGAAGAGGCAGGCTCTGTCAGAGGGGGAGAGCAAGCAGAAATGGGTGAGAAAAAAAGATAACCTGAAGCTTTGGGAAAGGCACTTGACATTTTACATATCTGCCACTGGGGTCCTACTGAAGCAGCCCATTCACCTCTGTACTTAGTTTTGCTGAATGACAATTCACTACAGAAACAATCACATCTATCTGACAGACACAGACCCCAGGGACTCTTCATCCACTCTTCTGCGCCAGCACTCCAGTGCCTCTGATATAGACATCATGCAAGCTTGGTTTCAGCACTAGCTCCAGTCTCTGCATTGCACATTTGGATGCTCCAAAATGCTGTGTTTCTGTTACCTATCCAGGGATAGGGACTGGGATAGGACTGGGAAGTCAGGACTGGAAGAAATCTCCCAGACCCAAATGTGTTTAGGTAAAAGGACGAAATGCTATGAAATCGCTACTCCCTTCCCTCCTTGTCTATATTTTCTGCTGTGTGCAGATTATGCCTCCTCCTCCTCCAAGAAAGAGCAGCAATAAATGAAGACTGGAGTTAAATGCCAACTGACCACTCAATGTCTGTACCTTGTCAACATCAAAAAAATCTGGGATTAGACTCCTCTGTCTCCAGAGCTCGTTGCCAGTTCTTCCTTGTTTGTCCCAATAACCCTTCCCGTACTAACAGGAACACACACATATTTTAGCATAAGATAAATAAGGCTACAGCTCCAGAGCCCTTGGATGAGGTGACCTTTAAACAGAGGGGGTTCTTAACTCTATGGCATGATACCACACACCAAGCACTGGGAATAAGGACAAATGGCTAATAACTACTGTTTGATGCAGTGAGCATCACCTGTCCTACCCTCTATGGGCAGAATCCTCCAGGTATGTTTTAAAATGAGGAGATGCTCCAGATCTCGCCCCGTACACAAGTTGTATTTCCACAACAAACAAGCTTCTCTGCCTGGAGGAGGAAGCTCCTAGAGCCCTTCACTTCTATTCTACACAGTCTACCCAGAAACACCTACATTTTGCAGTTTTTCCACGTGGTGAATGGGAAATACTGCAGCAGCTTAACGTACATTAAAACCCTTTTTTTTTTTTTTTTGCTGAATTAAACATGAAAATTAATACTATAACTAGCAAAACACCCCTTGTGTTTATATTAACTTTAACACAAAATTCTGTTTCAAAATGTCAGTTTCATGACATTTTCCATTCTGAATTCTTCCTAGACAGATTCCCAACAAAAGCTGACATGACAAAGCCAGAGCTTATGGGTGGGGGAACTGATGCTTTTGGCTCATGGAAAGCATGAGATTGTTTGGATTTTTTCCCCTCAAAGAGGTGATAGCAGAAGCCTTTCACAGTTTGGGGTTATAGACGCATTTCCCCATTCCTGCCCAGATATTGAAGAGGATAAAAATGGCCTTAAACAGTCTAAGGCATCTCTGTAGTTTCTCTCACCAGCAGCCCACTTTCCTCTACACTGAATTGCCATTGCTGTATTCAGTAGAGAAATGCTTAAATTCACTAAACAGACTTGCTCACTTAAAGAATCATCTGACAATCTTACAGCATTCAATTTTAATGTTTAAGAATGAATCAAAAGTATTAGAAAACTTTACACTTTCTCTAATGCAATTATTTTGGTCATTTCACAGAGCTCACAGAGCAAGGGTGTTAGCATTTTTTAGACTTTGTTCTCTATAAATTTGTACTTTCAAGGGACTTACCTACGCAATGCAATGGGAATGAATGGATTCACTGTGAAGAGGATGTCTTCAAAATCAAGTAAAATATGACCTATCCAGTTATGTGTAATATCTTCATGATGCTGAATCCTTTGAAAATCACTTCTGCTTTCAACACACTGGAACAGATAGTACAGGCAGGTTGACAGGGTAATTAATCATGTGAAAACTTTTCATTGGTATCTTGCTGGAGAACACTGTTAGAGCAGAGATCATGAACACACACTCTGATATACTGTTTCCAAAGACCTGCTTCAGTGACAGAAATGTAAGAAGTTCAGTTCCAACAACAGCCCCTTCTGTTCCAGACGGTTTTGACCCAGTAGGTTAATATGAACCACTGAACAACGTGAGTTCTTGGGGCAATGAACATGGGCAAGAAAATAACATCAAGAAAACAATACAGGCCTTTAAGAGATGCTCAGGACAGTTATTTATTTGCTAATTATTTTTGCAACTGGGCTAGCAAATGAGCAGTTCATGCTCTTGATGAGAAAGCTCTCTTCTATTCAGAGCTTCTCCAGCTTCTGCTGGATTGTTCACCATTGTTCTGCTTACAATACCAGTAGATATACAGAAACATCAGGATAAAATAGCTATGGAATTCATTTTACATCATTACTACCACTGACAGCGGTTTGTGCCTGAGCACTTATTTTCATGCAGCAAAAGGACGTGTTGTTACTCATAACACATACATTACTCTGCAAGTGCTACAAACAATAAACCACTCTGCCAGATCCCAGTATCTCTGGCACACTTTGAGGCTGCTGGTTTCTTTCCGTATGTTGTCATACTTTAAATCTTATTACCATCGGAAAGATGGCCAGGAATTTCAAGCTACTTCAGTTCCCTGCCACTCAGCCCTTCCCTTCTGTGAAGGCAGCTCCATGAGCTGCGCTGTCTCTGGTGCTTATGAGTTAAAAATGGAAAATTAGCAGGCAATTAACCCAAGGGCATTGTTCAGGAGGTGTTTAACACATCCTGCTCTGCAGCTTCAGGATGCTTGCTGTTTCTTCATTCCTCCTCTACCTGACAGGCCAGCACAGTAGCTAGCCAGTTCATTATACAGCTAAGAGGATATGCATGACTATTTCACTTGCAGCAATGGAAAGCTGCTCTAATTTTCTTGTGTTGCCAGAAGTTCCAACAGGCTCTCAAATAAGCTGAAGACTGCCAAGTGTAGGAATGATTTTGCACCTCTTTTTCCTTCAGACTACGCTTCCTGACTGCCAAAGCCAGCTCTCGAGAAGGTGCTCTGCAGTTGTATAAGCTGGTCTAATTCATCAGGTCACGTTTGCTGGAGCACTGCATTACCAGCACGCTCAGGGAAGAAAAGCTTTATGTTTGGTTAAAAAAGAAAGATAATGGAGTTTCATAACTACTAACAAAAAGGTAGCATCCAGTTTCAAGTCTGTACTTTGGTAAATATTTGGTGTGTCTTATCCACTAAAGAATCTGGAGCCTGGTCTCTACAAAAACTCCTTCCTCTCCCTCCATAGTAACAGCACTGAACAGAAGTGTTTCTAAAGCACACGGCTTATGTGCTCAACAGCTCTGTGATATTTGTACCAACACAACAGAACCTTGATATAACAGAACACCCCAGATTTAGCTACCTTTTTTTTTTCACTTTTTTCATTTTTTTAAATCAACTTTACTTATCCTAAGGCATTACTTCCAAACAAAACTTCATTATTTAATTATCGTTTTCTTGCTTAACAGCCAACCTCTACTGTTAACACAGAAGAGCCACTGATGAAACATGCGCAAAACCCCCTTTCCTTCTCTCTCCTCCTGAAAAATTTCAATAAATTACATCTCATAAAACATGAATTCATATCCCATTTGCTTGCTCATCAAGTAAAAAGTAAACATGGATATCAGCATCTAAAAATCTGAATAAAGATCAGTAAATAAGTAGCTAACAGCAACTTAATGAGGACTTTTGAAAGAAAAGCATGTAATCTGATTTGTACTGCATAATTCTTTTTGTATTATTTATTTTACACTTTAAATGACCTCATTTTATTTAATTCATTCAGGCTCAGTAGCTCGCTCTGACGCAGAACCATTTTAGCTTAAGTTCTGATCAAGCAGCTGCTCTCCAGTTCATTCAGTCCCCTTCCCAGAAAGAAAACTTACTCTCCAAACTGAATCCCACACAACTAACTACCTGAAATAAGTATTTGGATGTAGAATACTTCTACACCCTGACAGGAACTTGCAGCCACATTTGGTCTCAGAAACCCTGTGCTGAAGTGTATCATCATACCCTACAAGTCCTAGCTTCAACTGAATCAGCAGGAATTGAAGGGGCAATGGAAGTTGGCTCCTAGAGAGGTCAATCCTCAAGCTTTTGAGGGGCTGAAGCACAGAGGACCCCTGGAAAGATCCTACCAATGCTTTAAAGTGAGTGCAGCTCATGATATACATTTCTGTGTCTCTGTAGTCATTATAGGGATGTTTTTGTGGTTGTAAAGGAGAGCTTCACATTGTAGGGGTGAAGCAAAGTGTGAAATAAATGAGACAAGAGCAAACACACATGGGTTTATAGAAAGAGAGTGGGAAAGAGAAAGCACTTAGCTAAACCTCTTGTGGTCAGCTAGGAAATTTAAATTGCACTGTTTTCAGATAAAATACAATGAACAATACAATCACTTGGTGGTTTTATGCTAACAACAGCTAATAAATCAAAAAAGAAATATGTGATTTCCTGAAACACTGTGAAGGAAGATGAGTGAAGGATAAAAGGCTTTGAACAGAGACGAATAGGCTATAAAGCAGATACTTCATTATTTTAGAACCTAACCCAAACATATGCTGAATCTCTGCACTTTTCGTGTAAGTTAGCAAGTGCCAAGCAGCTTGTAAGAAGCTTTCTGCCTCTCTCATAATCAGGACCCTAGTCTGCGATATCAGCTAAGAAAACCATTACCAAGTAAATGCATAGCTGGTACTAAGCCCAAGCTTAATTATATATATGTAAACATTACCTTACAAAATTTTGTGTTTCCTCCCCTCTATAAATATCCCATACATATACACATGTGTGTATATATGTGTATAAATACACATATATATATATATATTTCCCTGAACAAGCAGGGAAATGGCAGACATAAGATGAAATGGTTGTGGGTGTCCAAGCACAGCCCTCAGGAGTGCAGGGGCAGGAAGCACCAAGGGTCAAACCAGTCATTAGCTCTCTCTGGCTTTCAGTACAAATTAGGAGCTTGAATCTGGTACTGGCATGGAGGCACTTAGTGCGATCTGGGACACCATGAGATATCTGAAGAAGGCAGATGTGACACAACGGTTACAGCTGGATGCCAAACAAGATGTGCTAGTACATCCAAAAGAGCACTGGATGCCCATCTTTCAGCAACTAAAATTGTCCAAGGTAAGTAGGGTTCTTTAGGTCCTTTAAAAATCTCTGCACACAGAGACTTTGGGGATTTATTTTTAATTTCTTGGCAGCAAAAAAAGATCCTCCATATTCATAACTTTTTAAAGTATGGCACTCTTACATCAAAAGTCAGCACTGCGCATCAACTGATCTCTCCATGGAGATAAGATACTGGAACAGCAGAAGCTCTGTTAAAAAAAATAAAAATCAATGGTTTTCTTACCGTGTTGTGGTGCATGTAAACCTGAAATGTTCTGTAATTAAAGTTAAGCACTATTCTGGAAGAAGCTTTAGATAAGGTTTACATTAGGCAGCTATATTTATTACTAGATGCTTTCTCTTCAAGCTGAACATATTCACCAATTTGTATTATGGAGCATAACTCCTTAATTCTCAAGTTAAGTGTGATCACTGCAGATACTGGTTTTGCATGTACCCAGCCTGTCATACAACTTATTGAAGTCTATTGCTACCCTCAATCAGATCTTGAGCTTTGCTTTTAATAAAGCATGAGTAAACACTTTCATCTATTAGCATCCTTTCTGCTACTTTCCTAATAGTGAAAAGGCAAAGGAATAAATAGCTTGTAATATTTTTCTTATTTACAATCTGGCAAATATCTTCTCCTTTTAAGTAGTTTCTTTACTCTCTCTCCAAGTTACTCTCCACTAGAGCAACATACTTTTTATGGACAAATAAATGTCTCACAGTATCAACTCACCATGCATCAGTTCCAGTTCCTTATTACCAGGTTAATTTTTTTTTTCAGAGACATGCATAATTACATTATGCAGTAGAGCATCTATAAATCACCTATCATGTGGTCATATGTTCTAAAAAATTGACCTGAAACGATTACCCACTTCAGAACTTCATCCCAGTTATTTCTAGCTATCATATCTAGTCAAGAGTTGGCCGAATATGGATTACTGAAGCTGGGTTTTGGAAACAGTAATTTGTCATTTATTTACCTAAGACCTACTTTGAAACCTATTGTGATCTCATCCCCACAGGCCTTCAAATTGATTTTTGAAACAATACTTAAATCACCTTTTCATCTGAGAAATATTTATTTGGTACTTAGTTCAGAAGCTGAGAATTATACCACCTTTTTACATACTGCTCTGTGCACTGATGTCATCTGCTCCCCATCCTCACTTCCTGCAGCAAGCTCTAATGCAACAGGGCTGGTGAGTTACTATTACCACACAGGGAATAGATGGGCAACAAATGGCATTTTCCTGACACTTTCCATAAGCAATGACTAATAGCTTTTTAAATTATCAAAACAGTGACAAAAATAAGTTATATTAAAGGTTACACTTTCAGCACCTCCTTATTTGTAAGCACAAAATATGTCCACATAATTGTATCAGCTAATTAACTACAGTTATTCCAATGCCTTTTCAAGTGCAGCTGCATATGCTCAAATACAGATTTTTCGTATCTGAATGACTGGAAACATACAAACCAGAAGCCTGATGAAGATTTGTTTATTTAATCTAAAGATATGGTATATTAAGTTACACATTCTAAATTTAAATTTTGCAAATTATTGCTATGGTATCCCTTTATACAGCTGCATGAAAAGAATCACACTTGATTCATTGAAAATAAATCTGGTCAGAGACTATTATAAATGTCTATAAAACTATTCAGAATGTGAAAAAGCTCCTACAAACAGAAGAAGCAAACTGGTATAATTGGTTGATTCACAATTTATTTCAGTCACTCTGTTTTACTGGCTTACATTCCTATTGTTCTTAAAATCTTTTCCTATGAGTTATTTAATGCTCTAATAAACATTACTTTAAATCCTCTCTTCTCTTTCTAATTCTGCAAATTGTATTGCTTGAAACTTCCAGGAAGTATGTCCAACAGTTACAGTTAACCTTTTGTACGCCTCTTTTTCTCACATAATCACTTACCTTCTAGGAAAAAGACTGGTATCAGATTTCCTTTCCGCTTATTAGACTTCTTTCTTACTGCAAGAAGGCATGTGTAACCCTTAGGCTTACAGTTTACTAAGTTAACTGTCAGCACTTTTCATCTTCCCTCAGCTTCTTTTCCCTCCACAGTTTTATCTCATTTGATTACCCTTGGCATTTCTAAAAGCTGTCAAAATTCGGTCTGCTGAAATTCAATACTGGTGTAAGATGATGCAAGGACAGTCTATAACCCTGACATGAGATAATGACAAAGTTTGAGCACACCTCTCTAGTTAGCCTTGACTAGTCTTATTTCATCTGCCATTCAATGCCTAACATAACTATAGCATGCTATACAAACCATAAAGCCAAAAGTGCATTCTTTTCCTAGAAAAATATATATTTCCTTCCCTTTTCCAGCCAATGAATAAACAAATGTTTCTAAGGATTGGTTCTCACCACTTTTACAATACTCCAACTGTTCTGAGGGAAGTCACACCACCTGACTGCTTTCCATTAGGTAGATGGATACAGATTATTTTGATATCTATTTTCTTTTTTTTCCTCAGGAGGATGAGGTTAGCGACTTTTATATCAGACTACCAGCTTGCTGGAAACTCAGATTTTAAACAAATACTCTGTACACCACCTGCTCGAATTTGTGCTCTGAGAATTAGTATTTCTCATTTCATAAATGTGAGAAATAATCATGTGGGGTCATAAAAGGCCATATTTTTGTTGTATCTGGCCTTCTGGCTCTACACCAATCACTTCAATCTACCTATGTCAGTGGCTACTACCATCTGCACACCATCTCATGGCAGTGCTCCATGACTTTTTCAAGGCGACTCAGAGCATGAGATCAAGCTTAATGTAGCTTCAAATGATAACAAAATGTGCAATTTGCCAGACCAAACACAAGTTCTTTTCTCTTCCTACTAAGCCCCAGTCTCCTTCTTCCTGCACTTCCCTCCTGAGCCTGATGATCTTTCAAAAGCAGGAAGGAGGTTATTCAAAGAATCAGCATGCAGATGTTTCCAAGATGTGCCCACAGTTAAGCAAAGATTTTCATTTGATTTTGTCCAGCTCAGAAGTGGATGAAATTTAACAGACTTCCCCCCATATACATCCCGAAGATTCTTTATTCTGCATTTTAGTACTTCTGAAATGCTTTCCAAATGTTTCCTTGGGGTTTGGCCTAAAGTCTTGGTATGCTGCCTCCTAAACTTCTCCTCCAATATATGTTATTTGCCTTTAAATTGCTGGTGTCTTTCCACTTTAGAAAAGTTTCAGTTAGAGGAACCATGAGATTCTCTATTTCCAGACCAAATCCATTCAGTTATCAAAAGAGAGAATTAGGTCTTCTACAAAATGAAGTTAGGGCACCCACAGAGGAAGCTGATCCGCTAAATAAGGAGGTGCCATTTTGCACAGTGCCTTTTCAGAGCTGAACTGCCATATGCTGCTGTCTACTCCTCCTTCATCTGCAGACTCTCTGCAGGAAATCAGTTCTGTGTACTTCAGTCCACCAGCTCAGTCTTCCCCAAATTGTGTGTACTGTACAACTGGTATCTGGTTGCAGGCCAATGCCTTCTAACCTCACCCTGTGGTGCTGAATCATGTTTTCATCGCTTTAGCCACCCTTTAAAGGAGCAAATGCATCTTTCCCACACACATTGCATCACATAATGCAATAGAGACACAGACTGCTTTCAGAGTCCATGGCAGGCTGACTCACAGACACAAAGTGGTTGATAGGGAGAAGTGACAGTCTTTTGCTCCATGTCTGATGCTGTCGTTTTGCTTTTGATGTCTTTTGAGCAGCACATGGGGTTGAGGAGGTAGAGGGAAGCCACAGGCAGCGCGACAAGAGCTAAAGCTCTGCTAGGCACAGCCTAAATCTGTCCTTGTAACACGTTAGAACAAAACAACAGCTTCACTATACACCACTAAGGCTGAGCAGTACCCTCTGTTCAAAGGCAGACTCTTCAAAGTGCTCAGTGACCACAGGGAGTCAGGACTGTCTTGGGCAATAATATTCAAAGCTCTTATAGCTTGGTCCCTATCTTCTCTAACCATTCAGGCAACCAACCACTACCTTCCCAGACCATCAAAGGTGCAAAAAGCTTTGACGCGGAAGCTCTAGCCAAGACCTCCCTCTTGCAACCTCACCTAAGCCTTCTCTTCTGCCACCTCCTGCATGACAGGTCACAGAAAGCAGTCCTAACACCACCCACCTGGCTGCCTGCCTTGTTCTTCCACCCAAAGGGACTTCAGCATTCTTTCAGACACATCTTGGCTCCACAGAGCCCCAAGGACTTGCCGCTCTCTCACACACACCCATGCCTGCCACTCTACTCAGGTAAACTAAAAAAACGGTGGAATTTGGAGCTCAGGTCTCACACTTCTTCCCTCTCTCCCCCCAAGAAGCAGAGATGCTGTCCCTCCAGGGAAAGGCAGGTCCTGGCAGTAGACAGAACCATATCTGCAAGGAAGAAAGCACCTAGTCTGACACACAAACACACACTTCATTAATGTGTTTTGTCTCATTTTCTGTTCAAAACATTTAATTTCCTTTAGGAATATGGTTTTAACAACCTCTACTGCTACCACGTTGTTTGTTTCAAAGACACTTGAAGGCATCCCAGAACACACAGTAAAAACTGCAGGTGGGAAATAAAACCTGATAAATGAAACTGCTTTTACATAATTACAAAAACCTAACCCTAACTGTACTAATATCATACTTATTACCGTGCTGTTGAGAATCCACCGGTGTAGCAGAAATGCAACATAGGTGAATAAGCAACATAAAAATGTTTTTAAATCCATCCTTGGATCCCTGGAAACCCACATGTTTCCTGGCAGTCCAGCACTTATCAGTTGGCTCAGCTGAAATTACAAAGTGGCAGAGGGTTACCCATTTCATTATCACCTTCATTCATTGTCTTTCATCCTCACTTTCACTCTGTGAGAAGCAACCCACACACCACCACCAATACAGGGCACACTATCATGCTCCCTCTCACCTTTGCCTTCTCAACCCAGCCCCAAGGTTTTCTGGTATGAGTGGCACAGCTTCAGCATGGGAGTTGAAGGGAATACCCAGCTAAAGTCAGAGCACTGCCCCAGATGTTCAGAATCAGTTGTTTTCACTCTAGAGTGCAACTCAGTTCCCAGTCACATGGCTCCAGCTCAAGGGTTGCTCCCAAAGAAAACCAGCAGGCTCAGTGCTGTCCTTTCAAAGGACTGAAGGCAACTACTATCCCTGAAGACCATCCCAGGACTCAGTAAGGTACCTGCTCACAGCTTTCACTCAGCCTTGGCTATGTGGTAGCAGTTCAGACACACTCCTGTGAAGAAAAAAACCCAACCCAAATGACAATGATAATGTCAAGTCTGGAGTACTTTCTGCCTTCTGCATACAGGTATCTTTGATCCTATTAGATGCCTATTTTCTTGCCTATTCCCAGACTTTCTAGTACTCTGGTTTCCAGAGAATGGACACTCAGCTGTGCACGATGCAGAAAAGCTTTGGATTATACTTTACAAGTATCAAGCCACTTTAGGTATTTCTTTGATTTATGTTATCCATGTGAATGCACAAAATGAACAGACATGTCCTCATGACGTCAGAGGACAGAAAATAATGCCAGATGTATGGATGAACAGCCTGAATGCTGTTGCTCCACCTTGACCTGGCACTACCTAAAGACAAAATGACAGTCTGCGCAATTTTAAACGAACTTATTTTAAGTGAAAGTGGATAATTAGACATATTATGGTCAGCTGAAATTCCAGTAATGAATAGCTCAAAGTCAGGCCACCTCTACTAGCTTTCATAAATCGAAATTGGATGGAAAAATCAGTAGCTAATACAACACAATTCACTGGAAGGTTCAAAGGACTTCATAATGCACAATTGTGAGGTATTCTGCTCTTCAGAACATTTTGTTCCTAACCCAAACACTGCATTTTCATTTACATTCTGAAAATAAAGGGTCTGATTTCTTTTATACCTTTCTATGCTATTTAATATAACTTCAGCTGTGTCTCCTGCTTCATGATTTTGCACTGAAACCTCCAGTGATGCATAGAATAACTTAAAAATTGTAGAGTAGGATCCTTCTGTGGTACAATTACACATTCTTTTTTCTTTCTAATAATGGTCCACCTTTGAGAATGCCAAGAGTGGTATAAACTGGCATATTGCAGCATATTTCCAAAATCCATGGAAAAAGATAATTAAGAAAGTACAGCTCTCTGTCAGGATTGCAAATTATTTCTGTAAATACCCCTGAGATCTGTACTCTTTCTCCTCCACAGTTCTGCCTGCAATTGAGGTTGGTTGAGCTAAGAAAGGTACACAGGCAATAACTAGGTTATTGAGAGGGAAAGCACTCTCAAAATCCTGTTAAATAGGTCATTATGGGCCTCATATAGCTCTTGTGACAAAGGTTAAGGCAATGATTTCAGTGTAGAATGCCAGCAGCCTGTAGAGATATCTGAAGTGATGGTGGTGAAGAGTACTGGAAAGAAAGATGAAATCTACCCTGTCTAAGCTATGGCTAGCACCATGAAGGCCAAGATGGTGGCTACTGGCTTCTTTCTTTCTTCCAGGGTGATCCTAATGGAGCTTAAACAAGTATTAACCTGCACAGCTCACCAAAAGCACATGCCACCATTGAGCCTACTGCTTATCTCACTCCATGTGCTATTGTTGCCTTATTATTATTGCCTTGTGCAATAAACAATACCATTAGATTATAATTGGTTAATTTACCCATATTTCCAGGAGTGAAAGAAGAACAAATAGACACTGTCCTTTTTGCAAAGATATTTAAGCATGACTAATCAGAACAAAGGATGCCAAGGAAGCAAAAAGCAGGGGGAAGAAAATCATGTCACCAGCTCCCTTTGATCTTTAGATCATGCCTGAAAAATCTTCTCAACCAAGAAGGAGGCAAGAAAAGCCCAGGGAAATACTGACTCCAGAGGCTTCAGCTGCTGGAGAATCAGGCTGCTGCCATTACACATGACAAATTCCCACCCGACTTTGGTTTTTCAGACAGATACATGCATACAGCTATATGCCCCCATAATACTTTTTATAAGCACTGGTTTTCTCTCAATTTAAAGATGGATCCCTTCATTTGAGGAATAAATTAATTCTAGATAACATTAAAAAAAAGGGAAAAAATAATCTAGCATTTAAAACTGTAGTAAATTGTTGCATATGGAGCCGTATTTAATATGAAACAACAAAGTGTATTTCTGAGAAGTATGCACATACACATTTACATCATTTGAACATGTATTTGCCACAGTCACAATCAGAGCTTACAGAGAAACACAACAGTTATTAAAAATGATTCAACACACTTAATAACATGACTAAGTACACAAACTGAACTAGTAATTAGAATGTATAAGATTTGATAAATAAAAGGTTTTTGAATGTCTTAAAAGGATCCATTCCTGAAACCCCTTAATTACATGAGCCCATCAGCTTCAGGACACCAATACATTCAGTAGGATTGTTTGTGTGAATAAGAATTACTCATAAAGTGTAAAGTCTGGCTGGATTAGGCACTAAATGTAAGTTCTTTCACTGATTTTTATTTAAAGTTAGAAAAGAAAGAAAATCAGAAGTTTTATTCTTGCTTAGCCCAAGGGCAATACATTATTAACCCATGACTCTATTGGTTTTTCTGGTTTTAACTCCAGACCATAGTACAAGTACAAAGAAATACAAGAATAAATATCTAGGACTGAGATGTGCTTTCATTTTACCAAGGTGAATCTGGACAGGCTCCTTTGATCTACCTCAGCACAGCCAAGAATAACATTTCCCTTCCATCTAGCCAGGCATTGCTCCCATTGCAGAGCTCCTAACAGCAGTATACAGAACAAATTCAAATCCTTCTGCATCCAGAGGAAGCCTTTGCAGCATGGAGCCTTATAAAACCACCAGGAGAGGCTGAACTTAGAAGAAAGGTTTTAGGGAAACACTAAATTTAATACTAAACCAAGAAATATTTTAGTGACATTTACATTGAAGAATATACACACAAAAGGGGAGATTCACAATCTACAATTATCAAATGCTGGAACTCTCAAAAGCACAGAGGATATGCTGCTTCTGCTCTCGGCAGGTAAAGAAAAGGTTGTGCATACTGTGCATTTCCAAGCCTCAAAGGACCTAACCTTTTGTTTCTAAATCAGTAGGTATGAAATGCAGCCTTATACCCCCTTCAAGACTAATTCAACTAGCCACAGAAAGACTTTCTACTAATTCAACTAGCCACAAAAAGACTTTCTACAGCAAAATGTATAGCAAAATGCGTCTCTTTCATATGTAACCCTGATCAGCTTCCCTAACCAATATATATTTTCAAAGGTTTTTAGAGGTTTTAGAGTCATATTCAGAAGATTTCTTCCTGAAACACTTTTGATGACTTAATGGACATCTAGTAACATTAAGAACCGCAGCTCAAATGCAAACCTGAATAAATGACCTTGAAAAACATGAGAGACAAGAACATGACAAAAAAAGTATTCTAGGTATGGAAACTATATAGCAAACTGACTGTATCTGGACTAGAACTGGTATGACTGGAGATGCTCCTGCCCTCTTGTAAGCTGAAGAGTGGTACCAGCCTGTCCATCGAGACACACAGCAAGTCCCTGCCATCAAAAAATAATTGCATATTTACCATAAGAAAAAAATTAAAAGAGGAAAGGAAGCATGAAATAAGAAAAGACGGCATCAATCTTGACGACCTACCATAATCTTCATTAACTAGAAGTACATTAAAGTGATGTCCAAAAAGCAATCATTTCTGTAGTGGTTTAAAGCCAGTCAGCCACAGATCAGCCACTCAGTCTCTCTCTCACCTCTCTCCCTTCATTCCCTCCCCAAACTCCCGGAGAGATGGGGAGGAGAATCGAAAAGAATGTAACTCCCACGGATTGAGATAAGAGCAGTCCAGTAACTAAGGTATAACACAAATCACTACTGCTGCCACCAATAATAATAATGATAAGGG
>JBCJKH010004596.1:0-13171 GCA_039877255.1 Loriculus beryllinus | reverse complement strand
CCAAGCCCCTGTGTCCAACCTGGCCTTGAACACTGCCAGGGATGGGGCAGCCACAGCTTCTCTGGGCACCCTGTTCAAGTACCTCACCACCATCACAGTAAATACCTTCTTCTTTATATCTAACCTGAACTTCCAGTGTCTAAGTTTAAACCTATTACCTCTTGTGCTATCACCACAATTCCTGATGAAGAATCCCTTGAGGCTCCTAGTTTTACCTGAGGAATGCTGTGCTTTCATTAAAAATATATTGAATGAAGAACATAGGAGACAGTAAAAAAGCATTCAGATTCAAAATACTCTCAGAGATGAAGTTTGAAATATAGAGGAATCACTGGAGTAGTTTTCAGATGTTCTTATTCACCTTTAATTCGGAAGTTTTTATATGCTAAGGTTTAATAAGAAAGGGATACTTAAAGTAGCTTATGATTCTTTTTTTTAGCAAATTAGTTACTTTAGGATGTGAAAGAGCATTATCTAATCTAGAACAGGTTATCTCACCTGGGGCATATCAGCTTGGTTCTTGTGTTTACAAGAGCTCAGACAATCTTTGCTCAGACTGATTCTTCAAATACTTGCCAAATATAGCTTTTGGTATGGAAAACAAGTGAGGAGGTAAACAGTTTGCATGAACAGAACAGATGCCTCAAATACAACAGATGAGATACAAGCTGAACCTAGGGAGATGTATGAACTGGACCTATTTTCACCAGGCATATGTGTGGCTAAGAGAATTCCTTTTTCACTCGTGATCTCTCCCTAACAACCTGGAATACATCGCTGGAAAAGAAACTGTGGACAGACTTTGTTAGGCTTTAGTTCTTGTGTGTGTTAATGGTGAAATGTGTGAAGACTGGTAAGCAGAAAACACTATGATTTTTTTCCTTCCACTCTATTGAGCACACCTAAATCCTTTCTGCACAGAAATGTTATTTTCTGTAGTGCCTTTCATACTTGCCTCTGCAGTAAATGACGTGTCCAAAGAGAGAATTGTCATAAATTGCAGTTTGTTGTAATTCTAATATTCACTATTAGATATCTCTAGATAACAGGGAGGAAACATGGGAAGTTTCTTATTAACCATGTGAAGAATGCTCAGCTCATCTCCATCTGAAGGCTACCTCGTTCCAGTTGTCTTTCTGAGCTGAGCCTGTTTCCCCACCTTGCCTTTTTACTCTATTCTTGTTTGTACCTAAGGACTTGGAATAAGTGATGCTAAAATAAATTTATTAAGGTGGTGTTTTACTGCACTAATGGTGAAAGTTAACTTTCACTGCTCCCTGAAGGGGAAAGCATGTCAGTAATTGAGGCGTTTCCCTTGCTATTCAGTGAACCTTGTGGTGGTGTATGAAAGACATCTTGAATTATTCAGTGTTCCTTGTTAGTTATGTTTCTCCTTCATTTCCCTATGTAGCTGGTGTCATTTGAAGAGGTGAGATTTTTTTATGGTGTAGATAGAGACCAGATTTGGGAAAAAATCCTCCTCCTTTTTTTATTTTTCTTCTAAGAGGTAACATTTAGATGGTGATGTTTTCTATTTGTCCATCTTTCAGAATATGAAACGTTTGGAAAACTCTAAAAGATTAAGATTACTTTTAGATTTCCAAACTTACAGAAAAAAGAACTTCAGCGTATTGCAATACTGCTGATGGTTGCAATCCTTAAGCGTAATTTAATGCTGAGATCACAGAGAATGCTCAACAGGATAAACATTACCATTCTGCCGTTCTGATTTATTTAAAATGACTTTTGTGTATAGGTACACCTATTTCTGAAGTTCCACTTGTTTACATTTCACACTGAAATGCACATCCATAAAGACAGCCTTTTATGAAAGCAAAATGCACGTACATAAGAACCTGTATTTTTTATTTAAAACTCTTTTTTAGAGTTTCCAGGGTTTTGTTTGGTTAATTTGAAATTAATGCCAAATTAAAAAGAAAAAAGAAAGAAAGAGAGATTTTATAATAGTTATTTAATCCCTCAGCTATCTACTAGCAGGAGCACCAATTGCACCAGCAGAGATGTGCTCTCTGTAAGTGCTGTAGGACAAGCTGTAAGAATAACCCATTCTGGTATAATAGCATTTCATTATATAAATGTCATGGAAAAGCTTGTCATTTCTGTGAATATTATCTAGTTAGGTGTTTTTTATCAGTCCTTCAGCTTTGAATTCCCCATCCCGCAGGCTAATGAATCCTCTGACTTCAGACATCCATGTAGTGTCTATATGAGAGACTTCATTTAAAATGTTATTTTCTAATATTGCCAGTCAGTACCAGTCCCACCAAAGTGAGCAGCAGCATGACCCCAAATTGATACCAAGCAACCAGGGATATACAATTCCTGCTGAATTATTGGTTGCCTTGGTTGTGGCTGATCTCACCACAGGTGGAGTGAATGTATTTCCCTGCTTTGTCAAGGAAAGAAGATGTGATCCTATTCTTATAGACCTGAAAGGACCATAAAGGAACATTTTGTTCATCTTTCAGGAATGTCCCTCTATATACTGAGACTTCTTTCACTTCTGTGTAGTTTTCAGAGCACCTGGAAGAAAAGGGCAGCTGCGCTAGGCTGGCTGAGCCATTGGAATGCATGGCAAATTTTATCCTTACATCCACCCTGATATCTCCTTAGAAGACAAGAAATGATGCTGATCTGAAAGCTGAATGTTTCCCAGATAAGGAGGAAAAAAAAACCCTTTTTGCCTCTTGGTAGACAAAAATACTTCTTGCAGTATAATTGAACATATTCATCAGTTCATAGAAGATTGTTATAATTGAAAGTCTTAATTCTTGCTTTGCAAGGTCACCTTGGTCCCTAATGGAGAATTGCAATGAAAGCCAAGAGACTGAAACACTATTCCAAGATTCTGCCACTGACCTGCTTTTGCAAATCATTTCACATTTTTATTTCCCTTTTTCATATGTGTGTGGAAATTTTTACTGTACACTTTCTAAGAAGGTAGGAATTGCCTGTTTTACTGCAATAACTCCAGGCTTCATTTGAACTCGTATCCTCCCTGAAGCATCAAATCAGAATAAAAGGGAGAGGAGCTGTATGCATTTCATATTAATGTTTAATAGGAAAACTTTAATGAAAGAGCAAAATACATAAAATCCATCTATCTGGTTAAAAATCTCAGCCATAGTTTAAAGATAAATTCTGCTCAGATAAATGGTATATAGTAACTTCTCTGTTTCAGTATTAACATTTTGTCATAGCTGGCATGAACAGTTTGATTTTATTTTTTTAACCTTAAATAGCACTTTTTTTTTTTTTTTAACATGGTTCCTCTTGTCATTACAGGCTTTACTGCATTCCTAGTGAGCTTTCTGCTCAGTTCAAGCTCCGACTAGAGTGGTAATTTAACTTCATTGACATGGTAATCATATGAAGTTGAGGCAGACAGCTGTAGGTGTGCCACACATAGTGGTACTAGTGTAAATTGCTTAACTAATGCCCTGTATTCAAGGTTGAGAGCATCCCTCCCTCCGGACTTTGAGAACTTACCAGAACAAATTTTGAATCAAATTCTTTTCATTCTTGCACAGTAAAATAATTTGTGATACAAGAGATGTGCAGTAATTCAAAGCTTGAAGAAATTCTTTTATATCTTTTCTAATCAAGAAGAAAAGTAACGGAGCTTTTGGGGCAAAGGCTAGTAGGAAACCAAAAGCATACTCATGTATTTTTTAACCTAAGAAAATAAAAGAGGAAGCTATAACTTTTATCCAGAGAGATGTAAATGAAGTTCTGAACAAAAAAAAAAAAAAAAAAAAAGCAGCTGTTTCATTGTAAATGTCTCTACAATTCTATCATATTGATAAGGTTTTATTCTGCAGTCCTTGTAAGAAAGTAAGCGACAAACTTACTAAGTCTCATTCCATGTGGGATGGCTGCATGGACTCCATTTAGTAATTCACAACCACTCCAATACATGCTGCTATTTATTTAGCAGGGAACTCTCATGACTGCTTTTCCCTTTGGCAGTAGGGTTACAGCTCCTGGTACCTGCCTGACACTGGCATTTTAGATGTTTATCCTTGAGGAAAGATGCATCCCAAAACGTTCCAGTATTGTAACTGCAACTAAATTCTGCTAGGCAGCTTTATAGGAGCCAGGTGCTACTGCAAGAAGAAACAAGACTCTGTAAATTACAGGCTATTTTTATGAAAGTAGAAACTAGCTTTCTAATATTTCTGCTTCTCAAAGTCCTGAGGCTGCAGAAAGCACACTACAGTGCTCCCATTCTATAATAGAAATAGAAGAAAATAAGTTTTAAGAAATTATGGCTTACTGCTCTAGTCTTTTTACTTTTTCTAGCTTCAAGATAAACTTTTTTGAATAAAATATCACGATGTAAGCTGCTAAAACAGATTGATAGGTTTATAACTGTTTTAGAGCAAGCGTGCTTGATTGCAGATATATTTTTATTCATTCTGCATGCCTAAGAATAGCTTGAAATCAGAAGGCAGTTTTTGATTATTGTTTGCAGTCTTTTATGAAGCTCCTTGGTTTGAAGATCCCCATTGTGATAATTAGCATCATCTCCTTTTGTAAAGCAACTGTGTTAACTGCAGACTTCCTGCACTTTCCATTTTATTCTCAAGGCTGTGGGAAATAGAGGAATTCTAGCGTTCCTTTCCAACTCTTACTTTTCCAGTCTGGATTTATGCTTGTGAACCTACTCAAACCCATATGTATATGACTATTTGCACATAGGTAGCACAATGCAGAAAATTAGCAAAAAGCTTGTGATTTTAATAGTGTTCCCATTTGAATCACAATCGCTTGTAAACAGATGAAGGAAGTAAGGCAGAAGAAGTTGGATTTGAATATGAGTTGGCATTTCAGTTCAAATTAGAATTTCTGGGTGAGATTGCTTTGTTAGGAGTCTGATGTACTTAGTAAATCAAAGGAACTTTTGAAGCATGATTTGACAGGAAGAGCAATGTGTTAATATTCTGATTTCACAAAGTACAAAAATGTCAGTTATCAGAATGGTGTTGATTATATTTCACAGCTGTTTATGCTGATTCCAGTGAAAAGAGTTGTGGAAAATTATTCCAAGGATAAAACTGGCTGCTTTAGTACCTTTTTAATATTTTAAACCGTTACAGACAAAAGGGTTGTCAAGAATAAAAACACTCAGATTGTGAATAATTTGTGGATTGAATATAGATGGATTATTTAAGTTATATTGTGATGCAGATGCTCAATTATGACAGTGATGAGCACATAAAAATTTCTGAAAACTAATATAATGCACTTAAAATAATAATGTAATTAAAATCTTGTGGAGATGAGGCCATCAATCATGTTCTACAGATAAAATTTATGCATTTGAAACCCTGCATTCTTTCCCAAGGACTTCATTTAGATTGTAGTAAAATATTCAGGGTGTCTTGAAACCCTCGCTTGGCTACTGATAACATAATTTCTGTCTGCTTTCCAGAGAATTATAAGGATGACTCAAGGTTTGAATAGCCTTCTTAGTGCCATATCTACTAAGTATTTTCATTTCATTACCATGGTGATACATAAATTTCAGTGTGAAACAAAAGTTGGTATGTGTACCAGCCAGCAAGCAGCTTACAGTGCATATACTTTTAGGAAGGAGGAAAATAAAAGAGTAAATGTGTTTTCCATCATGGAAATATGAAAATTTAACTGTCATTAAAAGCACAGTCTTAATTTTAGGTTGCTCTGATAATGTTCTTTAAAATAACACTTGACAAAGACCATTCCTTTTATGTGGTTATTAAGACACTTTGAATACTTAATATCAGGTTGTTTAAGAAGCATCTATAGGATAAACTCTGGTTTATAGCATCCATGGCATGATTTGTAAGTTCATAGATCAAATTATTCAATGAAATAATTAACAGAATTATTCATTCTGTACCCTGCTGATGTGGTGTAACTGCCAGGTGTAACTGTATGCATGTAACGTGGCCCAAAATTAAAAAGTCATTTAATCAGCAGATGAGTTGATCTTTTGGCTCTATTTTTTTACCTCTATTAACCAGGAAATCTCTACTGACAAAGAATAATGGAAGCTCTGTAATTATGAACTGAAACTGATAACAGCTCCAGTCACTTATTCAGGTAATGATCTTGCCTAGAGGTTATCAATAATTTATGTGTTAAGGGAGAGGTAGTCAGTAGATATGAATATATTTTTAAGAATAATTAAGATATTATCACATCTTCTCTTAAAGATATAGATGAAGTCTGAAAAAAGGAAGTTCATGCTGGCAGTGTCAGGAAGGATACATCACATTCAAATTTTAACAACTTTAAATGAAGATAGGTTGTGAGGCAGGTGGAAAGGAAGGGAAATATCTCTATTTTCCCTCTTGGCTGTGATCACTGACAAGATGAAATAGTGGGTAATATTGTGATGAAAGTCTACATGCGGGGTATGAAAAAGCTCCAGAACAACTCTGAAAAATAACATAAACATTCTAAAAATGTTATTTACTTTGGAAAAAATATCTCTTTAATCCTCTGAAAGCAAAAGAGGAGGGTCTGAAAAGCAAAGACAGGAATTCTTATATGGGCTCTGAGGAAAGGAGAGTAGACAGAAACTGAAAGGACAGTTATGTCTGCTCTATTGCATGAGGTTCTTCTGCCTTATTCTTTTTTGTGTCCATCTTTTATTTCACAAAGTAAGGAAAGCTTATGTTGGTTACACCCAGAATTTATTACTCCTATTTGAATTAATTAGAAGAATAGCTATGCTGGGACTGCCCAAGGGCTCCATCTTGTTCAGTGTCCTACCAAGCAAGTGGGAGTTATACCAGAACTGAGAACATGTGTGATAGTATTGCCCCAGTCTCCAGTTTTTCAACTAGAGAATTACTCTGATTAAAAGCAGTTATTCTATTCAATTAGTATTTAATTTTATTTCAATTTTACATCTTTTTGTAATGATTTACATACTACCATTTCTATATTAAGATTTCCTAGAGTCTTGCTTTTATTCAGGTCTTCAATGGCGTCTTCCACTTTATGCTTCTCTCTATATTTCCTATCTCTGCTTCCTTTATATTGATTACTTTTCTTCTAAATTAGGCAGACATTAGCATACTTACCCTAGCTGGATTTTATTTACATTTCTTTGATCTTCAGGCTTTCTTGAAAACCTGGTAGGAACTGGTTTCCAGTTAGTGTTGGAAGGTGAATTTATTACTTTACTCATTACACTCAAGAGGAACTTCTCTTTTATCTATCCTTTTATTTTCCCCCTCTCTTTTCTTTTCTTTCCCTTGCTTATTCTCATTTCACTCAGCATATGAAATTTCTGGTGACATTAACCTCCATAAAAGTGATTTCTGTTACTAATATTTCAGCTCATTCTGCTTTCACAGGGACTCAGAAGCTCACTAAGGAATATGTCAGTTCTTTTTGCTTGTTGCAAAGGCTTCTGGGGAAATTAATGAGTTTAACACAATTATTGGGTTGTAATACACAAGCAGACAGAAACTGCTTAAGGGATCTCAGAACGTAACTGGCACAATTTAAGTGCCTAGGCATCAGTCTCATGCTTTTTAGGTACCTTAGAGATTCTGAGACATCTGCATGAAGTGGCAGATATGACACAGGACCTTTAGAAACCTGACCTTTTCTGTAGTGGCAGCTCTGGGCTTGGTAGGATGCCTTGGGGCATTGAAAATGTTACTAGTCTCATATCCATAGCCAGCTAAATTCCACCCGAGAGCTTTTATTTCATGTTCTTAACACGCTGTAACTCTTTGATGTACAGTCGTGCTTATCTGCAGTGTTTGCAGTGCTGTGCATCAAACCCTAGATTTTTAGGAAATACTCTCTTGTGTTTTGTCTGTATCTCCCAACACCTCAGAGCTGGGGTTATGTTGAAAGGTCCTGTTTGCTTTAGGTATGATTTTTGTGGCCTTTGTGGTGAGTACATATATATAGATATATTCACATTGTCTCAACCATCTCCTGGAAGAGACATGATACTGCAAAATGTCTTAAAAAAAGTGATTAATAGTAGTTTGTCTATTTTCAAATTCCTATTGTGTATACAGTGTAAGGCACATTGAATATCAGTGTCTTACTGGCTTTCCAGCTAAATAGGATTGTGACGTCTATTTTGGAAAATGAGTAAGATTTTAGTATCTGCATTGCTTTTATAAACTGTCTTAAGCCCGTTGTTAATATCTGGTTGGAGGAGGGGGGAGACAATATTTTAGTTATTTCTTTTTAAGAAAATGCAAATTTAAATTTTTTCTAAGCGGGAAATTTCCTGATGTTGGAGGGTGGGAGTATATTTTCATATTTGTATTACATTTTTAAGTGTCAGGGAATTTATGTGCAAAATTTGAAACATTCATTCCAAATAACTAATAATATTTTTTTGGTTTGGTTATTTTCTATATTAAGGGGGAGGTTCTTTAAAGCTTCTCTGACCTGTTCAGCATTAAAGCTAGAGGCTAAAGATCCTTGATTTCCTGTATTCCCTGAGTAAGTCACTAATAAAGAGAAATTAAAGGAAATTAGATAGTAGTAAGAAAAAAAAGTCACTTTAACCACCTTCCTGATTCAAGTATGCCCCCACACTTTCTTTTTTTATGTTGTCCTCAGTCACCAGACCTGCAAATGTATCACATTAAAGGTTGTGTAAATGTTTAGAGAAAGATTATAAGACTTCTTTTTCGTTACATTTGTTGATATTATTGGGAAAGGAGAAATGGAAGGAGAGGCAACCCCTTCAGGTCTGATTCTCACTGAAATGGTCCTCTGATGATTTCATCCATGACCGCCTTTTGTGCTCCAGAGTGAAAACATGATTTTTTTTTTTTTATCCTAATGCTTGAGAAATGATAGAATTTTCTTAATGAGGCAATATTTGACAACTGCCATGCCAATTTATTGCTGAAACTTGGCAGAAAATTATTTCAGAGATTTTACCAAAAATCAATCACACAAGTGTTGAAAATAATGAAGATGATAAAACACTTTTATCGAGCCCAGTGCTGTGCAAGTCGTGGCAAAATTAGCTAAGCCACACCATTAGTTTTCCCTTGGACTGTTTTACTTCTCTTTTGATAATAATGATAAAGTCAGTTTGTGCTACTTGACAGTCATTTCTTTTTATCTGTCTAAATGCAACAGAGGGTTTCCCACTGAAAATTGTGTTTTGCTTTGAGGCTGAGTAGAATCTTTCTGGTTTGCTTGCAGTTTCATTTCTAATAGTTTGGTGGGAGGACGTTACTGGTGTTGCTCTAGAGCAAATGGTACTCGGATGTGACAGCGCCATATGGGGTGTGTGTCCTTCCCACCCCTCCATTCCCCCCATTTGGTGATTCAGTCATGTACCTTAAATATCTACTGGTGGTATTGCTGAATTGGCTTCTTTTCTGGTACTCCTAGTAATAGAAAATAAGTACAAGCAATTGCTTCTATCTCTTAATGTAGTTCTTAAATGCATTAAGTACTTTCTGTCATTGTAATTTTACCCCCAGTTTTCTTATTTCCCAGTGGACTATCTATTGTTTGAAAATGTAACATTGCTGCAACCTTGCCTTCACTGGAAGCAGCATTATGTTCTCTTACTTTCAAGTTCCTTGCTGTTCCTATGCAAATTCCCAGGAACTATGAGAACTGTGCAGATTTGCTCAGAAATGTCCCAGTGATTATAGAATCCACTGCTCAATAACACCAGCAGACAGTTAGATGTTTGGACATTGAGTCTTTCAAGTCATGCCTCCAGAAAAAGAAAGGTGAGGGCAGCAAAAGAAGTTTTTCTGTATGTTGATTTTCTGTTTAGTGTTAATTCTTGTAAGAAACTTGTTTCTCAAATGCTACCTGAAACAAAGACAACTGTGTGATAGTACCAAGAACATCTTCTGATTACTGGCAAATATGTCAGTTTGTCTGCTAGAAAATAAAGTCAGAAGCTGCTAAGTTTGCAGCCAACTCTTTTTATTTCCAATGTGTTTCTGGAGGGAGGAAGAGGAGGTTAAGGTCAGGCAGTTTTTTCACAATTGCAGCTTTGCTAGCTATAGCTTCTGCTTTAGGCATTATTTTCCTATTACTGTTTTGGTGTAGAGAAACGTGTGTGTCCTTACATGGGCCCAGGCTTCCATGATTGATTTAATAAAAACGATAAAAATAAGAAGAACCAGTTCAGCTCATCCAGCAGAATTTGCAGCCCTCTGGCATTTAATTATGTGGCTCTGCAAATTATGTTCAGGAAGCTTTTTATTTTTCCTAGTCTTTTTTCTTTTTTGTTTTTCACAGGCTTTTCATAAGACTGCTGCATCTTTAGTGGCTATATCGAATATGTGTCAATAGAGATGTTTTTCATGCTGCATGAGTGCACCGTTGCTGTGATCTGCTTTTGGCAACTATAAAATAGAAAACAGTGACACTAGTACAATAGAGGAGGAACAGCGCAGGACACACAAGTGAGAGACAACAGCTATTGAATAGCCAGGCTCGTATAAGATTTGTTAATAATGGCTTAGGATCCTCTGAGGCTCTGAGATAGGTCGGGTTAAAATGATAACCAGTTTCGTGGCACGTGCATGACAAACTCATTTTGGGATTGCACAATTAGTAGCATCAGATACTGTAAATCATAGCAAAATTTATGGTTTATAATGTAGGGTTTGGAAGGCTGTTTTATACAGAAAACAAAAACTGTTTCATGAGTCATTGGAAACAGATGTGTAAGGGAAACTTTTTTAATATAGTGGAGGTTTTTTGAGGGAGAAAGCAGCTATCAGAAGACTGGGCTGAAAATGAACTATCTAGCAGTTAGTACCTCAGCCTTGACAAATCACAGAGGAAGTGTACCTAATGTAAAAGCAGCACCTCATGAGGTTTTGTGTCCACATTACCAAAAGAGGTGTTCTTTGGATGGGCAGAAAGGAAAAACCCAAGAGTCAAGCCAGCTGAAGTGGCCATCTCTTCTTACTATTTTTAAATGGAGACAAAGTTTGGAAGAGCGCCTGCTGAAGAAGCACAAAACTAAACTGAATTGCTTTCAGGTAACATGTCAGTCACAGACTGTCTTGGGTTGTAAATAATGTGATTAAACATAATCAGCTGCTGCATGTGGTTGTGTCTTAGAGGCTAACATTAGATATATACTTTTTTTAGTGTATAGTCAAGTGATGATGTATAAAAAGGCTAGGTCAGTTCTTCCTGATGCTTTCTGAAATGTCAGCAAATATCATTTAGTAGGTTTTGCTGAAAATCATGGAGTCTTCTTTGCAACATTTTAGATTAAATTTCTGTAATTTATTTTGAATATAAATATGGATATATTTTTCAGTGCATATAATGAGTGTTATGTAGCAGTATATTTCAGAGATTGCAAATGCAGTCTTATTTGCTCTGCATTAATAGTTTTCTTTTCCTTCTTTGATTAAAAGCAAATTGAATATCAAACTATTTATGATAAATGTAACAATTTTGAAAGAAAAACGTTGACATTCTCTGTAAAGTTTGCAAGAGTGTGCGAGTTCTCACCACACTTCAACTTCACAGTTTGAAGTCCTTCATTAAACTGCATGTCATGAAGGTACATTTGGAAAAGATAAAAATACAATAGAAAGGATATCTCAGTATGACTCGGTAAGAAATTGGTTAAGTTCAGTCTTCTGCTGACTTCAGTGCAAGCAGAATTTCTATAATAATCTTTAAATATAACACTGGAATATTTATTATTAGTAGTGTTAGATTAATATATAAATTGTATATAATGCTGTGTATATCTGTTTTCAGGATATTTGTGTAGTTTCTCCTATTATGTAACTATTCTAACGAATTTCTACCCGTAAATGATGGTACTTGTAATGGGACAGTTATAATTCATGGATATAAGTTAACCTTCAAGCAGAAATCCCTTTAAACTTCAGAAGGCAAAACTTAACTGTGCAAAAAGAGTATAAAGCAATTTTTAATGAGAAATGGATTATAATAGTTCTGGAAGAAGAATTATCATTTGACTGATTATAGTCAGTGGGTCATAATGATAATTTACAATTCCATTCTTTTCAGAAGCTCCTCTTTTTAAAATTAAATGTATTAAAGGCTCTAATACAGGATTATTTTAAAGAATTCTTGTATCATTCATATTCAGAATAATCATTTACAGAATGAACTGCTTTGTACTAATTTGACACTGCTAGGCAATAAAAAACAACCTGACAAAAACCAAAACTACCTTTTTTTGCACCTGTCTTTATGAAAAAAAACACCAAAATCAACAAATTCTAGAAATTATATATTTCAAAATATACTTGTTACATTCTCATGAAACAAAGCAGAATTATGTTTAAATATTCTATAATGCACACAACTGATTAAAACAAATAGGTAATTTTTTTATCTTTCCATCATGAGTATGTACTAGTAGAGGCAAAAATTTTTGAAGGCAATTTTGTGTAAGTATAGAATATTATCATGCCTAACATAGAAAAATCTATAGATACTACAGTACAGGTAAATTTGTTATTACAGTCTAAACAAGACAAACTTTATGATGCTATGTAAATTTTCATGTTGTAATATGTATGAAATGATTTACAGAATCTCTGTAGCAGGTTGGTATTGACTTTGAACATAGATGGTGGAGGAGAAAAAAGAGCAAATTAGGTTGGGTTCACATATTCCCTAATCTGAGTTTTGAATGAGTAGTCAAGAATTGTATTTATTAGATGATGATAAATTGCAAATTTAGGTAGCAAAGACAGTCTGGATGATGAATTGCAAAAGGATCTTATAAGACCATGAGATAAAATGGCTGAAGTTTGGTATGAATGATTGTAGAGCAGTGCATGTGGTGGTGGGGAGTGGGTGAACAGTTTTAATAAGGTGGGCTCTGCGTACCTAGGACAGATCTTAGAGTCATGATAGCTGCCAGATAAAGTCACTTCAGTAATACTAAAAAACCTCAAAAAAACCCTAAAACCAACCCCCGAACCCATCTCTTATACTAGAAATTATTAGAAAAAGCATAGAGCACAGGAAAATGACATGACCAGAATGAAGAAAACCTGCATCCACTCTCCTTTCTGCTACTACAGGAGAGTGGGAAATGATCTCCTAGAGCAGGAGTCAGCATATCCAGCTACAGAAACTGGGTGGGAATTGTCCTTTTTTCCTCTTCTGGTGACAGTGGGACACAGGATAC
>JBCJKH010004582.1:0-12935 GCA_039877255.1 Loriculus beryllinus | reverse complement strand
AATGATTTTTTCTGTGTTGTCACCAAAAATGCAGGGAACTGTAGATGTCCTTGTGGGAGCTGCAAGCTGTCTTGTTCCCGCTATGTGGATAATTGAAGAAGAAGAATTGCTCATAGTGCACCTGGGTCTTGAGCAAGCCAGGGAGTATTTGTGTGCATGGGTGCAAGGTCAGGCTTGGAAACAGCTTGGGGAGTGATTGTTTATAGAATGGGATTTATAGTGACTGCAGACAGTATCTGTGACTGATGTGGTCTCTGTTTGCGTTCACAGCTCAGGCCCCTATCTGTATGCAGTATATTACCATGCTATAGTGAATAAAGAAGAACTGGAACTGGAACTAGAACTAGTTGTGAAAGTAATGTATGTGTGTGTTTAGCTTCTTTCTTTACAGGTGCTGCAGTCCTCAAAGTCACTTCTCCACATCCCTAAGGCAGAGCTCCTTACAATCATAAATCACCCATCTCAGAAGTGTTAAACCTCTTGAGGAATACCACCAATAACTGGTCTTTTCCATATAATTCCACCTTCTTCAAGATACCATTTTCCATCCACTTGAAACACCATCCTATAAACAACACCGAACTTCACTGTTGCAGTTTCAGACCTCTGTTTCTCATCTGAACCTCCCAAATAATATGTTCATGGGAAACATATTATTCCCTCTGTATGTACTCTTTATTCCAGATTTGTGGGGCATCATGGGTCCCCCTTCCACTCCCCATCATCTCAATTCTTCCAGATTTTTGTTATAGATCTTATTTTATTCGTCTCCTAACAATCTCAGCTCTAGGGTATCCCCAACCATCGTCTTGAAGCATGTTGCCCTAAGCTGTAAACACCACACTACCTGAAAGTCTAGCAATATGGAGCAATAAATGGATTAATTTAAGTGATTACCCTGTTGTTTGTTTTATTTTTTAGAAAGAATGTTTTCTGCCTTTTCCATAACAGAATGACATTGAATCATTATGCGCACCTCGCTGCCTGCTGCAGCCCCATACCTTTCCTGCAGAACCTCTGCATTGCCAGATATTGCTTATTTCACCTTCACCAATTGTTCCTGTCTTTTGCAAAATAAATGCCAATCACCAGTGTCCCCCCACACGCTGCAGTCCCTTTCAGTCTCCTATTTACAAATGCAGTAAATAACAGACTTTATTCCATTATGCAATTTGTTAATGAAAACCCTGGATAGTTCAGAACTCAGAACAGCCTTCTAACATGTTCTTCTATCATCACCATGGTAACTGGAAATTTATTAAACCCTGTTCATAAACCATTTTTTCCTTCATTTCCTTTAGGCCACGATCAATACTGAAAAGAAAACCAAAACTGAGAGAAAATACTAAATGAATGTGATGGAAATGTTGCAGAGCACCACATTTGAGGGAGACCCTTGAGGAACCTCACTGCCACCTGTCAGGGATGGATGCACCCTGAAAACTATTCCCCATGATGGATCTGTTCCCGGTATTGTCCATTGTGTCTGTGCCTGGCAGACAGTGTCCAGGGCTTATCAGAAAGATGCCCAGATGGAATTCCTGCACCCCTGGGCAGCAGCTCTGCTGTGGGCAGCCCCGGCTGGCACTGGCTCAAGCGAAGCTGAGCCCAGTGGCTCTGTGTGCGCTGGTGATGGAGTCCTGGCAGCCGGATCTGGGAATTGTCCTTGTGTGAGTGGCAAGAAGAAGGCACTGGAGCATAGACCTGGCTGCCAGGTGCCTTTGTGAATGAGCCCAGTGGGTCAGGGTGACATTGCACACACCAGGCAGCAAACACCTCCCAGGAGACGGGTTTGCTCAAGCTTCTACTTCTGCCACACTTCTCATGCTGAAGCCCTCTATAAAACCCAGGACCTCTGAGGTTACCTGCTGTGACCATCTCAGACCCGCTTTGCTCCCAGTGTGCTGAGATCTCTGCTAGCCTCCAGACATGCAGGTGCTGTGCGTGGTCTTTGCTGTGCTCCTGCTTTTCTCCTTGGCCACCCCAGGTAAGATGCAATGCACGGAGGTGAAGAAAGTGAGGCTGGGGAATGGGTGCTTGTCCCTTTTCCAGCCTTTTTGCATTGGGGTGGTAGAGGTGGTTCATATCACCCAGGTTTGCAGTGCAGATCAGTTACCTGCCCCTGGCTTTGCTGATGAGTTACCCAACCTCGCACAATCAGTCTGTGGTGAGATGAATGTCACACTGCAAAAGCCTGTCTGTACTGCTCATCTTGCCAGCAAGCTGCAGTGCTGACATGTTTAGAGGGGTGACTTTAAGGAGTCCAGCTCAATGGGGACAGAAAGCATCAGTCGTATTCTGTGTTGGTCTAAACCCAAAGGTACCCTGTGCATCCTTACTGCCCTGGAGCCAGCAAGGAGATAACTTCTGGGGATCTGCCCTCCTACAATATCTGACGCCTTCTCTTTCAATCCATTTCTCTCTCCACAGGGTACGGGCAGTTCAAGGGCAGCTGTGCCGGATACTGCTCCCACATGTGTGCCAAGAGGGATGAGTGGACTTTCAGCCAGTCCTGCGGGAAGACGTACTGCTGCATCCCCCCACCCAAAAAGGGGAAGTGATTGTGAAGGTGCCCAGCCGTGGAGGAAGAGCAGCAGTGGAGCTCCTAGCGCTGTATTCATGGTGTGATCAACACGGTGTTCACTGCTTTGAAGTAAAGATGGGCAGATGTGATTTCTGTGTGCTGTGTGGTTCATTCACCTCCTGGGTGACGGAGTGTCAGGAGAGGTTCTGCAGCCAGATCTCTCTGAGCTGTGACCAGTACACACCTTTGACAGTCCCAGACCCATAACACCAAAGTGACACACTGGAGAAGGATTTAGGATTTTCCCATTATCCCATGGCTTCAAAGCAGGGTGCTGACAATGCCTGGGGGAGGGCCAGTTCCCTAATAGTGTGTCTCCTTTCTCCACAAGTTGCATCCCAGGTTAGTTTTAGGGGACACAACAGCCCTCAAGTCCTCATCAGCCCCATCCAGCCTCTGCACTGGGGACTTCATTCCTGTTGGGGGGAGTAGAGACTGGAGCCACCACATTCTCCTTGCACTCACAAAATCCCATTGCTGGGATGCCTACAGAGAATCCTCATCCCAGTGCAGCCACTCAGGTTTTGTGGTCCCATGGCTGTTCTGAGCACACTTGCACAAAGCAAGTGACATTTCAACATAGCCTGTGACCAGATTATTCCAGTGGTAGTCACTGATAATGGAAGAACAGACAACATGAATTCTTCAGTGTCTCCTTCCCTATGGCAAACCATTCACTCCAGGCTTTCTTCAGGGCAACACTGAGCAGTGTGGTGTTGGATGGTTCAGAGCAAGGGGCAGCAGGACAAGCATAAGGAGCAATATTGGAGGGTGACATGTCAAAAAGGGTCAACCCCCTGAATGGCTCATGGGACAGAAAACAGCCCTCTTTCTCTGAAACCCTCCAGGAAATAGAATACGTTTTCAGGCCTAGGTCCTTCCAAACCCAGGAGAAAAGGCTGCATTGGTACTGGACTGAAGGATGCTGCAAAAGAAGAGAGGAGATACAGACCACTCTCTCTTACAGAAAGACTGCTTAATTTCTGCAGGGGAAAGGTCTGTGTCTCCTCTCTTCTGCAGCATCCTCTGTGGTCAGCAGAGATTTTGACACTACAGCCAGTACAGAGTTGTGGGGAAAGTAATTTCTTCCTAAGGCTAACTCCTGCTTTGTTCAAAACGCCTCTGATTGTAATGGGAGTCTGAATACACGGTGCCTGAAGGCATGTCTTTGCTGCCAACCAGAGAGGTGAATCCACCCTTTGTGTCTGTACGTGTGCAACAGAAGGTGCTGAAAGGGGCTTACTACCAAGCACTGCAGTACAAATGACTGTGCACCAGGCACTTTTGGGTGAACAGCTATAACCTAGCGAGCAGCTTTATGCTCCTTTATTTTATCCATAGGATATAGGATAAATGTGTAATCTGACAACTTTAAAAACTTTACCAGTGTAAAGACTGCCCAGAGGTACAGGTATCCTGGTAAAGCTGTGGGATTTCTTATGATCCTTGCGTTGGTAAGAGGAATGAGTCCGTGTTTCGAAAGAGGTGCATTGTGTGAGATACTGGTTTTGAGGGGGTTAACACCTAGTCTACAGAGGCTGAGATCAGGCAGGGATAGGCAGCAGGTAGATGTCACACTTGGGACAGAATGGTCCATCAAGAGACACAGACTTCAAGCTTCACCTGACCCTGTATAATAGGATACAAAAGAAGGAAAACTCACCTAAAATAGCCTAGTGTTGGTAAGAACACACACACACACGAGGTTGAAAGTTTGGTGAATAATAAAAATTTCAAAGGGAAATGCTGAACAACAACAACTTTCGCTGTTTCTTTCCTATTTCCTCCCTTCCAAAACAGGTAAAGATGATGTGAGGAGAGTGAAAAGCCAGGTGAAAGCAAAGGAACTGCACACTGTGTTTTGAAGTGGTGTTTCTTGCCCTGCTGCATCTCCAGACTTCAAAACGTTTCTGCAGATAAAGAAAGCTTCCAGCACCAGCAGTTTATTTTGAATATCCTTTGTTAGGAGAAAGACTGCTCCTTGTATACTGCCCCTGTTGTCTGCAGCTCTATAACCCCCTGGGGCACCCTGTGGCTGCTTCTTGAGGAGTACAGGGACCCTCCAACTGCAGTAAGCAGGAGGGAGGACATGGGGTTGTTTACCCTGGAGAAAAGGATGCTCAAGGGACACCTTGTCATGCTCTACAACTACCTGATAGGAGGTTGTAGAGAGGTGAGTGCCGGTTTCTTTTCCCAAGTAACAAGTAATAGGACAAGAGGAAACAGCCTCAAGCTGCACCAGGGGAGGTTTAGATTGGATGTTAGGAAAAACTGCTTCAATGAAAGGGTTGTCAAACATTGGAAGGGGCTGCCCAGGGCAGTGCTGGAGTCACCATCTCTGCAGGTATATAACAGACATGTAGATGTGGCACTTGGGGACATGGTTTAGTGGTGGGCTTGGCAGTGGTGGGGTTAACAGTTGGATTCAATGACCTAAAAGATCTTTTCCAATCTCAATGGCTCTGCGATTCTATGGGTCCTGTTTTGGCGACTTCAAACTGGAATTTGACATGGGTGCAATGCAAGGAGGGAGGGACACAGGCTTCATCTTCAAATCCCACCTCTTCTATAAGCAGAAGGTTGGACCTGGGATTCTGCAGAGGAACCCAGCACTCTCTGTAGTACAGAAGCTCTCAAAGACATGGCATGTGTGCTAAAAATATGATCTCTCTCTAATTTAAATCTGTTCATATTACAAATCCGAGCTATGCCAAGAAGCAGATTTATGTCCTGGAAAGCATCTTTTTCAGGAGAAATAACTAAATATTTATACCTTACCAAGCCAGTACTGGTAATTACTGAATTACAGTGTTTTCATATTTTTGAAGGGAGAAAACATCAGCTACAAGCTCACTGACCCAGCAGTAGGAAACAAAGCCTAACAAGCGATTTCTCAGCACTGCCTTTGGTATGCTAAATAACAGACAAACAGCAATCAGTTCTGAATAGTACACTCTGCTTGATTCAGAGTTTTACCCCAGAGAGCTACTCTGCAGCACAGATCATATGGTACTTACACTCCATCCAACAAGGGATAAAAAGGCCACTACTTCTGTGCTTAATTTCAGTAAGGAGGCTACATAAAAATGGGGAAATTGTTAAAAAGAAGACAAAAGGGACAGCTAAAAGGAGTTAAACCCTTGCAAACAGATTTTTTGCAAGCACTGTGGGAGCTATTTAAGGCCAGTATATTGGAGACTCAGGGAAAATGTATGACACCTATTAAAAAAAGCCCTGAGAAGGAGCAAAAGGAAAAGGTCATAGCAGAGCAGTGGGATGAGGGTGGTTGTTGGAAAGAAGCAGTTAAAACTGTGTCCAAACATGAAAAATAGAAAAGATAATCAACTGTGCCTGACAACGTGTGAACCACAATAAGGAGACTCAGCAGAGAACCGCAGTAAGAACTTGCAAAAGGCAAAGAAACCTCTTAAAAGAAGTCTTTCTATTTTCACACATATTAGGAAGAGGAAGCCTGATGAGGAGCACGTAGGGTAGGAAATGGTCAGAGCTGTAAAGGTAATAAAAGCTAAGGCCACTCCATGGCTGCTAAATGAGATGTTGGCAGCTGTGTTCATCTTGAAAGAAAGGAGGAATTCATACTGAACTTTGTGGGGACTCATCAAAGGATTTGTCTTAAATATAAAAGAGGTGGAAGAGAGGGAATAAGCAACAACAAATCACCCCAAAAAACTCCTAAGGGAATTTAAGGATTAAATTGGTTTCCTCCTGATGGCAGCGTGTGATCTATTCCTTAACAGAAATTCACAGTGCAAAGATGGGGAGATGCTAATGTTCTGAAAAAAAACTCAAACCCCACTAAACCCCCCGCCAAACCCAAACTTAAAAGGTCCTACAGGATTTACAAGCCAGGAACATACCAGTTATAATTAATAACATAGAAGAAAACCAGGAAAATTCTGTCTTAAAAACCTAGTAATACTCCCTGAAGGAGACAGTGGATTTAAGGACTAGAGGGATTGGGATGCAGGGAGCAGGGGATCAGCATTATGGGGCCAAGCTGCAGGAGAGCTAGATCCTGGGGAGCACTGGTGGTGGTCATTGTTGGGACTTCAGTGGTAAATTTGATCATAAACAGGTGTGGAAGAGGGTTTGAAAGGAAAGATGGCAAGATTTTTACTGGAGCTGTATTGCCCAGGGTAATAAACGCGATGGCTATGGAAGGACCTCGCTGTTTTCATGGCTGGCTTGTAAACTGGCGGATGAAATTCAGAGCAGATCCACGTAGAGTGATGCACTTAGGAAAAATCAAACTAATTTTATATGCCAAATGAATGGCTCTCTGTTAGCTATTTCATTGCCCAGTACAGATGGGGGATGCAAGTAATTAGGAAAGGAAGAGAGAGCTGGGAACAGCATCATTACATTTGTTTGGGAATTCCAGGCACACATTTTGAGACCCTTTATTTGCTCTTTAGTGATTTTCCCTTTTCAGGGAGAAAATGTTTATCTCATTTTAATGACAGCTAATGTCCCTGTGCAAGAAGAGGGAAGAGGCAGAAGCACGGAGACTTCTATGTCCCATTCCAAGAGTGAAACCTCAGATCTGGTGATCCTTCAGCCTCTCTTGTATAAGGGAAGCATCAACTAGAAAAAGCCCTGATGGGTCATTGCTTTGCTATTTATACAAGCTTTATTCAAGATGAGAGGTTCATGTCCTGGTGCAAGAAAAGCCAGTGAAGTCTCTGGCCCGATTGCTGTCTGTGATTATAGGTAGGTAAGAGTGACAGAGAAGCAGATGGGCATATTAACACGAATCATTGGACCAGACGTTTTCATTATGCCTGGCATTCCTCTTTTTTCCAGGGCAGATGTACTGACTGTCACTACAAGAAGAGACAGATCTTTAAAATCTATAGCAGCAGACAATATGGTAACTCCAGATTTGCATGGAAAGTGGGGTTCTGCTGCTCTACGCAGCTTGTTTCCTTTAAAATGCTTCTGTGGAAGTCATATTTCACTCAAAATAAGATATAGAGGAAAACGGGGGGAAAAAAGAATTCTTACAACCAGGATCCCATCTATTATCACCTGCAGCTTCTATAAGAGTGCCTCAGAAAAGCACCCTTTCTTTTGGATCTGCAACTGATGGTGCTGTTTTAACTGGTACTTACCATAATTCCTCAAGTTACTCTAGATGAAAGACAAAGATATATGAAAGACAAAGAGGTTTTTTTCCCCAAATACTTGTCTTTGAAGATGTGGAGTGACACGAAAGCAGCACATGAGAGGGGTGAATAAATGACATCACTGCACTAAAGTCACATGGTTTTAGGTGAAAAACAAGAGCAATTCATGTTCACTTCATTATTCTGCTCCTGCACATGTTCTATTGCAGTCTGTAAATACGAGGGTGTCTCTGCTTTCTCACTGAAAAATATGGTTTCTTTTCCAGATTTGTCTGCACCCTTGTGAACCCCAAGTCTTAAGGCCGCTCACTTTTTTTCCACTTTTCCAAAGTAAATTTATTTACTAAGTTCAATGGTCAAGGTAAATGTATGAGAAGGGAAATTCAGATGTTGACTGAGGAAGGATCTTCTGCTGAAAGAGTGAGAGTTTCCATAATGACTTCAGTGTACCAACACACACAGGTGTCTTGTAAAATACTTGGCTCACTTACACCAAATCAAGCCCTAGACCACTGGTATACAGAATACCCTGAAAGACATTATTAACAGTGGCCTCATTGTCCAACATAGAGAACTACAGTTTCTCCAGAGCTGGCGAGAAGGTATTTTAACAACACCGATGTTCACCAGAAGGTCAGAGCTGATGCTGCCAGAGATGTGCTCTATTCCCCAGATTGTTCCTTTTCTAGGCAAAAACAAAGCAGGCAGCTTGCAGCCCCTCATCTAATCTGCTGCAGAGATTTCGGTTACATGTTTCTCTTCACCTTCCCGTTTATCCATTCTGCATCCAAGGACCAGAGAGTTCACCATTAATGGTATTTGCTTCATTCAGGCTGGCTATGCATTTACTGTAAGTGAAGGAGATGGAAGCTTGCCACAGGCCAGTGTGGGTTTATCATGCTTGCAGATAGCTCCTTGAATGCCTTCTGCAACTGCGGGTCATTATCGGGTGGTCTTTCAGTGCTCCCTTTTGGATCCCTCTATCTACATTTTTCACTTTTACTATTCCCTGCTTTGTTGCACTGTGTTCCCTTACAATTCTTGGGCTTCTCCAGCCCCCAAAACTCCAGGGACATTTCAGATGCTACAAGATTTCAGTAGACCTGATCATTACCAGCACTCACAAAACCACAGCTAGGCCAGAGGAACATGAATCAGGACATCACTAAAATTACAACTATCAAATTATATATATGCAAGGTTGTACTGGGTTTGCGTGGTGAGATTTTGGTAGTGGGGGATGCTACAAGGGTGGCATCTATGAGAAGCTGCCAGAAGCTTCCCCCCTGGCCAGCAAAACCAATGCAGTCAGCTCCAAGACAGACTCACTGCTGGCCAAGGCTGAGCCCATTGGTGACAGTGGTAGGGCCTCTGGGGCAATGTAGTTAAAAAGGGGGAAAAAAGTGTGTTGTGCAACAGCAGCTGAAGAGAGGAGTGAGAATATGTGAGAGCTACAGCCCTGCAGACATAAGGGTCAGTGAGGAAGGAGGGGAGAAGCTGCTCCAAGTCCTGGAGCAGAGATTCCCCTGCAGTCCCTGGAGGACCCCATGCAGCAGCAGAAGCATACCCAAAGGAAACTGTGACCCTGTAGGAAGCCCGTGCTGGAGTAGGCTCCTGGCAGAACCTGTGGCCAAGACAGATGAGGATGGACATAATCATCATAGCAGAAAAGGCTGCTGCAGATAGCCCCTTTACAGGCCCAGCTACGGCTGCTGTATTCATAGGCATCTGTGAATGACCCCAAGAGACGCTGTTGTAGGTGGTCTCAACAGAGAAGTATTTGGGAACTAGGGGACAGGAATGATGCTCTCCCAGAGATCTTTCTAGAGAAGATCTTTGGAAGATTCTGAAGGGAACACATATGCACTGCAGCCATCCCTTCCTGCTCATCACCCAGACATGGAAACAAGTGTCTTGCCTGGATCTCAGATGAATACTGGTTTCTTGAGACCCAGGACTAAACCAAGCTCCTTCCCACACATGAGACTCTTGGGTTTTGCTATGAGGCTCAGGGGTTTTATTCCAACCAGACCTTTTTCAACCACCATTGACAGAATCCACTCGGAGAACCAGAGGAGAACTCTATCCGCTTAGCAATTTTCTGATGAATTCTGTGCAAAAAGAGCAATGAAATGTGCTGCTAATGGGCCTCTTGGGCTGTGCTTGGAGAACCTGTGCTAATGTTTTCCATGGGATCACAGGACACCAGTAACCACACCACACACAGAAGTTCCATCTCCTTTTTTTCTCTTTTTATTTATAGAATGGAGGGGGTGACAATTGGGTTGGACAGGTGAGAAGCTGCTCCCAAAGCCACCGCGGTGCCTCCTCTTCCCCAGGGGCTTCCTTTGCAGCTCCTATTTCGCCTTCCAGCCGGGCGGCAGGCAGCAGTAGTACTTGCAGTCGGAGGAGAAGGACCACACGTCCACCTTGGAGCACTTGCTGGAGCAGTAGCCCACCTTGGGGCAGTACTTCCTGACCTGCCCATAGCCTGTAAGGGGGAGACAGAGGGAGAGCGGTTGGGTCAGAAGTGCCTCTGTGTCACTATCTTGCCCTCCCATCACCTTCGGGTATAAGCGTGGCACAAGCCCAGTCCCAAAGCAGGAAAGGACCTCTAAGAGCACAAGTCTGAGAAACTCCTGGTGCATCCCTCTCCCTGCACCTGGTGACTAGGGGCTGGTTGATGGTACATACATAGTTTGGGAAAGAGATGCTTCCAAGGAGAGCACATTCATTCCCCTCTTGAGAGGCAGCCCAAAACCAAGGTTCAGAGGGATGCTCATCTATGCAATGCTGCACAGATGTCTTGCACCTCTCTTTCAGAGACAGGATTAGAGCAAAGCAGCAAAACCAACACCAAAATTGTTTCAAAAAACTAAACTGGTGTTCCAAAATGTATGGAGGGTGTCTCAGGTGGCAGTTCCTGTGGTAACCAGAAATCTGACCTGCATGTGTTGAAAGAGGCTCAAGTGGCAAACACTGGGTACCAGGTGGGAAACTGTTGTCCTAAAATTGCTGGGAAATGATGCTCAATGTGAATGGATATTGGACTGGGGACCGTTTTGAGTCCCAAATCCCCCTTTTGTTCATTGAAGAGGGAGGTGAGAACCAGAAGTGGAGGGTTATTTGTCAGCTCTGCACTTTAAAATTACTGGGAACTGGATTGAAACATCCAAGAGACCGGTGTCTATAAAACACACGGTTCTCATTTGATGCTTCATGGCTAAAATCATTTCAGTAGGGCTCAACTCACCTTGACCTAAAGGCATAAAAAATTTCTACAACATCTTAAATGTACCTCTGACAGTAATTTAAAGTGATTTTTTTTTTTCTTTAAGGATTCATTTTCTGACATAAACATAGAGCCCAATGTAAGATAACCTGGGGGTAACCAAGTCATCTGCACATTTGCAGGAGGCCAGAACCCATCTGCATATAGAAAGGTCTAGACACATTTATACAGGTAACAAAATCACAGCCTTTAATGGATCAAAAGCCAGTTTTCTTGAAGCTGCCTATCGAATGTGTCCTACTCTGACCCCCATCACTTTGGTTCTCCCAGCCTTGTACATCTCACCTTCCAATGCAGTTCACTCCCTTACCTGGGACAGCCAGGGAGACCAGCAGGAAGACAGCGAAGACAAGGTAGAGGAACTTCATGGCTGGAGTTGATGCAGGATCTCAGCGAGGCTGGAGAGAGGAGGGTTTGGAGAGAGCCTGAGCTGGACTCTGCTGAGTGGCAAGGCTGGGGAGCCTCACATTTATAGTGTGCTGCTGAGCAGAGGATGGTGCTGGGGGAGGTCCTGTTGCACATGGGACCTCTCATGGTTCACTGCACACCCACCGGCCCCTCCACCCTGCACCTGGGTATGTTGGCAAAACTCTGCTCTTCCCACATCTGGTATCAATACCCAATTCAAATGAAAACCATTGAGTGTGACAGGAGCGAACCGTGAGTAGATAGAACAGATCTGCTGGGGCAGAGGGACCTCTTAGGAAACAAGATCAATATCAACTAGCTTCAGGCCTTTCTCAGTCTTTGGCAGGGAAGCAAGTGCATGCAATAGAGCTGAGCCATGGACACAACGCACCGATAAACTCTTCCTTTGTTGCTTAGGCCTGTCTCCATGAGGGGCTGGACAAGCTGAGAAGGGCCCTGGTGTGAGTAGCTTTGGCTTGGGATGGACCTGATGTCCATGTATCACCTTCTTGGGAACCACGACTGAAAAATCTCTCTGATAAGTTTAGCAAACACCATGTTCTATGTGGCCTGTTCTGCCATCACCTCTCATGCCACTAAGGAGCTGAGAGCCTTTCCCCAGGAGTCTGGATGAGCCAACCACTTGCAGACACTTCAATCATCACATCTTCTGCATAAACCCTCCAGATAGACCTGGGGTCTCAAGAGTGCTTAATTTCTGGGTTGGAGATAGGCTGATCCCTGCTGCCTGGGGAGCTCTGATACTGACAGGAGGTTATTCAGTGAAATGAAACCTGACTGCACTGGGTCTGCAAGGTAAAAGGATCTCAGCACTGAGTGGCAGCTTAAGCAGATGGCAAATAAGACAGAATGATGGTAAGCTTACCTTCACCTTCCTGGAAAGAGGTGCTCCCAAAGAGCACTTCAGACAAAAAGTCACCTCTGTGTACAGAAGCAGTCGGGAAGGAAAACTGAGTGTTAGGATTTGCTAGAATAGGCACTGACAAAACCAGTGGGTCGCTGTAGCAGTTTTGAGGGTACTTCATGCTGTGTACTGCGCATGCTGCTGGTGTCCCCGTCTCCACACACATAAGCAAGACAAGAAGAGGTACAAAGGATGGTAACAAGGATGGTGAAAGCGGGGGACTTGTTTTCAGACAATGAGAAAGTAATTATGCTGGGACTGTTCCACTACTGGTGGAGATGAGTATGTGGGGATGTGGGGATATGGGGATATGTGACAGCCATATCAAAACTGTAAATGTCCTGACAAAGAGGGAACTATGAGATGACATACAAAACTGTGGTGCACTGAACAAACAAATTATTCTTTCATACTGCATACAAGATGGTGCAATTTATTGCCATGGATATTATGGAAGAAGAAATTGTGAACGTGCTCCAAATGCAAGAAAGGCAGTCAATCTAACTTTGAAGTTTGCTCTGCTCTGAGCAGGTGGCTAGACCAGATGACCTCCAGAGCTCTCCTCCACCTTCTATTATT
>JBCJKH010004575.1:3002-22335 GCA_039877255.1 Loriculus beryllinus | reverse complement strand
AAAAAAAAAAAAAAAAAAAAAAAAAAAAAAAAAAAAAAAAAAAAAAAAAAAAAAAAAAAAAAAAAAAAAAACCCCACCAAAACACCAAAAAAACCAAAACCAACAGAGTTTCAGTGTGAAGGGCTCTTATATGCCCTAGCTTTTGTGACAGTGAATATCATCCCACACTAAGATAGAGGGAAACTCACCTTTCTTGTGTTAGCATGTCTTTTCTTCATAGATGAATACCAATACAAATGACCAATGACAGAGGGGACTACAGCGAATCAGTTTCTTAAAGCATCTCAGGCTCTGTAATTAAGGTAGGTAAAGCATGCTCCAAATACTGACAAAAAAAAGTGAACCTCTACCAAGCTTATTTTAAATAAATAAATAAATAGAAATCAGTCCCAGGCATACACATCCCTATGTGCACATGTCTCATTTTATTAGGTTTGTGTTTTTTCTTGATTTATCCTATTTCATGCTGAAGCACCAAATTTCTGCAGTGCAGTGCATTGACACAATACCACACCCCACCCTCTTTCAACTCATAAATCACGGAAACTTACTGTATTTAAACCAGATCGCCTATAACTGCTACAGTGAAAAAGGCAGCATTCTTACAGTGACCACAATTAGCTTGAAGTTAAGCCCCCAGATAGACTAGTATATTCCCTGTGAACCATTTCTCAATGAGATATGAAGCTCAGTGTGAACTTTGAGTTAAATAAGCAAAGTCCTTAGCCCATGGGTTGCAGGAAGTTGCACATCAGAGCCCAGAACAGTATCAATAAACCAGTTTAGATCTTACAAAATAAATCAGGAGTATACCTTCTCCTTCAGAGAAGATTAATTACTGATGTACCATGGCAATGCTTGGGAGGACAGAAGTTTGGGCACAAGCAATTTAAGACCTGTTGATTTACTTGCAGTTACTCAATCCTTTCTATTCAATCAGTTACTGTACTAAAAGTCCTTGGGCTGAAGCATTTACAGTCAATTATGGAACTGGTATAATCTGTCTTGCTTTCAAATTAACAATTTATCATAACAACAAATTAATTCTCTCTTGCTTTTTCTCCCTTTTTTCCCTTTTTTCCCTTTTTTTTTTTTTAACAGCATATTAGCACATCAACCAGAACAGCCAGCCTCATTTCACTCCCATTAATAAGATGGTTTTCCTTTTAATTTAGAGAAAGCATAAAATTTTACCAATGAATCTACAACTCAACTATAAATAACTTTATGAGAAAGCTTTCATTTCAAATACAAAATGAGTTACAGATGCAAGTTTAACCAAGACTAAGCCACTGTACATAGTATTTGTGATGAAACCATTAACTTTTTGACAATAGAGAGGTTTTTTATTTATTTCTTGTTTAGTTACTACTTTCACACAACAGTAGTTATTCCAATGAACAGACAACTAACAGTTTTAATAAAATGTTTCATTATAGTTCTTTTCACAAATTCACTGCTTTTAAAATCTGTAGTGTTCACTAGTCATTAAAAAACATGTATAAAGTAATTACAGCAAGGAAGATGCTTTCATGTAACAAATTGGCAGTCTGACTGAGCCAAAGAGTAAATGAAACTAAATTCAAATTATTCCACAGAGTTTTGAAAAAGAGTTTTCTTCAACAGTAGTTGATTTTCATTTCCCAGGATTTGACTGAATTAGGGTTTTAAAAGTACACCCTGAGAAGACATAACTATTCTTGTAGCATTTGTGATCTTATGCGAACCTAGGAATATTACAACAGTTATTGAAAACTGATTCTTAAGTGTTTTTGAGATTAGACTGTTCAGCTAGCTGGTCATGCCCCTAAAGCTTATTTTCACCAAACTTAGGACTGTTGGTGGTTTACTCCCTCATATTTCCACCAACTGAAAAACACTCTGAAAAATAATAGAAAACAGAGCTTTATTTCTAGGTTTTCTTTTACCATGAAAATTGCTTCTCAGACTAGCCCTGCAGGAGAATCCACAGGGGCATACAGCTGAACACACAGCAATGGCTTCAATGTTAGAAGCTCTGAGCGCTTATGAGGACCAGTAGTTAATCAGCACTGGAAAAAAAAGATAAGGCTGCAGAGAGATACCTAAGTTATCCCAACTAAATGCAAACATATTAAAACCAATTATGTTCAATAAAAAAGCATATGAATATGTTGTCAGAAACTGATTCTTCTTCTTACAGGCAATATGCACACATGTCCTGCAAAACCGTGTCTGAAGAAGTGTCTTGATATACAGACTGAAGTTGTTATGCTTTCAGGTAGTACTGAGAAACCGAGCTTTTTGCAGGAAAAATTATAACAATGCTATCTTAATTTTGCAGCTTTTGGAGAAAACTTTTCAGCTACAGGGGAAGAAGTAGCTTTGCAGATATGTATACAAAGATGCATTTTATGCTAACCAATCTAATTTCTATGATATACTTACAGCTGAAATGGAGAAAAGTCAGAATAATTAAAAAAAAAAAAAAGTAACTGAATGAAGAACTATTTGAATGAAGCACAAAAAGCAAAAATCTTACATGCATCATATATCCTTCTATTCAAAAGTGTCTCTGGGGCTCTGAGCCGAAATGAGTTATACACAAGGTCCCATATATACTCTATAGACCAACTGAATTCTTGTGGCAGTTGGTTAATCCACATATAAGAAAGCATTATCTGAGGAGTTTTATTTTAACCTTTCTGACAGTTTTAAACAAGAAGAGAAAACAAGAAAGACGGACACCCCTCTTGGCCCAAAGGCTAAAATAAACCCCTGCTAAGTATGTAAAATGACTTTTGCCTTGGCCCAGTTGCTCTTTTATAATCACAAGGCTACCTGTTGCTAAACACTTCTCTTCTTTGCTAGAACCAGCATGCTGCACTTTCATAGCAGATTTTATATATCCAAAGTGAAAGTTTCATAACACCTAAGTGTCTGATTCCTCATGACTTGAATCAAAGATGGCCATGCCGAGATCTTCACATGTACGCTTTCAAAGGGCATCTTAGAAAAAACTACCTTCAAAACAAGAAATTAATTAGTATGAAATGCATACTTAGTTCCATAACCACATGCAAGCACATGTGCACTTGCCTTTATGTGCATACTAAACATCTAAACTTTCAATAATAAGAAAATTGGAAAAGATTGGATGTGTAGCCAGTACACCCACAAAATGACCAAGACCCCCCCCTCCCACTCCTTAGCTAGCCTAAAATCAAATACAAGCAAAGGAAGAAAAGACTTATAAGAAAGCAAGATATGGGGCATCTGTGACATTGACCAAGTAAGAAGGAGGGGAACCAGTGTCCCCTTACATGCTCTATTCACATGTAATAATTCCCACAGGTTTGTTATTCAAAACAATGCCATTAGACAATCCACAGTGACACACATAAAAATGCAGATTTCTGTACTTATGGTGATGCTTATTAAGTGCTGGATGCCTTTAGCCACTTGCAGCGATGCTCTCCCCCCACCTCAGTTCTGATGCTGTCAGAAAAAGGCAGGCAAGCAGGGGAAGCTCAGTGCAGGAGATGAACATAATTGTGTGGCTCATCAAAGCTCTCCCTTGCACCTCCCAACCTTTGCTCTTTTCTTTCCCATTTTCTATTAGTTTCCCTTGATGTGCTCTTCCTGAACTCCAGCTCAGAATAAAATTGCATTAACAAAATGTCAAGGCAATAACCACATTTTTATTTCTTTCCTTCATTTTTGCCTCCTGCAAAATATATATACACTGAACGTGTTACTATGGCATTATTATTTTATGTATTTAATAGCTCCAGTTAAGGATAGGAATAGATTATGTTCCATATTCTGTAGAGCTTGCTGTCCATATTAATATACAATGTACATTGTCCATTATATGGAAAACACATAGTTGGTATTCAGTGGAGAAATACAGAAATAATTGTATGACAACTGTGAGGTTATTTAAGAATCCTAAGTCTTATATAAATAGTACCAGGTACAACTCAAATACTTAAGGATCTGTAAGTTTACTTGCTATAATAGAGTTATAAAAACTTATTTCTTGTGCTTTGGCTCCAACATTCACAACAACTTGATAAAAGCCTGTAACAAGCCCTTTTTCTGTGGCAAAAAGGATGCTTCTGGCAGTCTGTGGAAAGTTCCTATTCACTCCTTACATATGCACATCCTGTTGACTGCAGTTCATTGAAACTCCAAATACAGCCCCAGTCTTTCTGTAAGACCACTAATTGACAACCATGAAATGGGGAAGATGCCATCTGGCTGCTCTGTCACAGTAATGACACTTGCCCATGAACCCAGTCTGTTCAGCTGCGAGAAAGCCTCCTCCTAAAATGTCTCCTTTCTTGGTGAACAGTCAGAACAACCAAGTCAGGTTTAAAAAGATTACAGAACTCTTTATGTGGAATTTCTAAGCAATCACTCTTTGTTGTTGTGGATAAATTTTTACTTATTTCCTTGCACAAGAGGTGCTTGCAGGTCAGTAGACAAAGACTGCATTGGTCAAGAGTAAATGAAAGAGCTGACAAAGCCAGTTCAGTATATAGAGATACATGTTATAGACATATATACACAAAATCCCACAAACTTCTATTGTATCATAAGGACATAGTGCCATTTAAAATTGGCATCTATCAAAAGCAGGAAGCTAGTAATACATAAGTATGTCCATCTGGAATAAATGAGAGCTTCTTCAAGTATATCCCTATATCTCAGCTTTCAGAGCTGAAACAAGAGATCGAATACATCCAATTTTCTTGATCATTAGTCTGCTGTGCAGACACTGGGAATGAAGATATTTCAGGTATAGGTTTTTTACCTCTCTTTCCTTATAGAAATGAATATGTATCCAAATCCCCATCACCACAACAGGCTGCCTCACTCACTGTAAAGAACCTGTATAAAATTGTACTTGAAATGGGACACAACATCTCTAATGCCTCAGGTGTACAAAGAGAAAACACCCAAAGCAAAGCCAAACTGTTAATGAGGAGCAGCGATAGTATTTTTCAGGCTTGTTTTACAAAGTATATACAGAGGGCAAGTCCCTTCACCCTGTGAAAACTACAGCATAAGCGCTACCTGGCAGACTGTGTGAAGAGCCAGAGTATAAGAAATATAAGAAAATAAATAGATAAGTCAGCATTAAACTCATACCTGAAGAATGGTATTTTTTTTATTTTAAGACAGGCTTGCAGTGTTGCAATTGAAACACCGTTCTGTGCCAGAGTACCTACTTGCAATTTCTGTAAGCAGCATTGAATTGACACCACCCTCTCCACCCCACCCTCAAATATCAGTGCTGCTCTTGAAGCTCTAGCCAGCAGCACTGTAATGTGGAAAAAGAACAAAACGTACCAGTGATCCACCTCTCCTCTCAAATCCATGGTTTCCTTTACTTTGTGAAAACAGAACCGCTGCTGGTCCTACAATGCAAAACCCCCAGCGTGTGGCTTTGTCCCTCTGTGGGCTACAGGGTCTCTGTGGAAACACGGTCCTCCCTTGGGAAGGCAAAGGAGAGGGAGGGTCCTAGGGCAGCGAAAACCTGCAGACTCAACTGCCTTCTCTCAGCACTGTTTGTATTTTCCAAGAATCAGATGCTGCATCAAATTTGTTGCACAAAATGATAGCTGAGCAGCTCCTTTCTCTTTAGTGACTTAATAGCATCAGACACACATGTCACTGCAGAGTGCAGCCTGCTTGATGACTGATTTAAGTCTCCTGCATTACATGTTACCTGGATTTTTAAGGTTAAAAGGCTGTCACAGTGCAGGGACTATGTCATTTTTGCATCTTGTATAGAAGTTAAAGCTGGCAGTAAATTTAAGCACAAGACAAGGACAAGGCCAGGATGTTGACAACTACCTGTTCTCAAAAAATCTCACCATAACTATGCCCTTTTCTGCAAAATAAAAAGCCAACCCAAAACCATTCCCTAAACAACCCTGCATATTTGCTTTAAAATGTTTACTTATAATTTTTATTATGGTCTCTTAAGAGAACAACCTGGTCTAGTGGAAGATGTCTCTGCTCATGGCAAGAGGGTTGAAACTAGATTATCTTTAAAGTTCCTTCCAACCTAAACCATTCTAGAATTATATTCTATGATTCTATGACCTTGGAGCCTCATTCTCCCATCTGGTGCATTCCTAATAAGGCTGCTGATGCAATCCATATTGAAACTAAACTGGTTTAAGACATCAGGAAAACAAACAACTGCAAGATATGGATAATAATAGCTCATGCAACTTCCAAAGACCAGCAAAATTTCTGCTTCTAATGTATGCTTATGAAAATTCACCTCAATTCCCATTCTTTCCCACCTCTTTCTTAGTACACTGTTTGAATCATAAATGCCAGCAAGCTATAAAATTACTATCCTGAGAAATAAGGAGGAATCTTCTGTAGCAGCAGTGATTTCTTTCACTTCCCTGGCTCATTAATTAGCAAATATTTTCTTCTGAATGCCCACAGACTATGTCCAGGAGAGTGTCTAAGAGGAGACAGTTTAAATAAGCAATAGCAGAGCTGCTGTAACACCAGCTAATGAGGTGCTGTGAAGCGTATATGCGAACAATTCCCATTGTCTGCAGTTTGAATTTACAACGATTTGTAGGATCAGACCTTCTATTATTAGAAGCTATAAGCTATTAGCATTTTGAAGAAAGGACTAGCAAACAAAAACTTTCAAAGGGTTTATTCTCCCATTTCATCATGTGCTGGTTGTTTAAGGACAGGGTATCTCAGAAGCTTTGTTGCCTCGCCAATTTAAAGCAATTGTGAAAGTCTGTTCCCATATTCCCAAGAACTTAAGTTTAGCAATTCCTAGGAGTTGCAGCAAAAGCAAGCTGGGAAGCACTTTTCTAAAAGGCTTAGAAAGCTGACTGGAAAAAGTTACTGGATTTCAGGAACCGGTATCTGCTTCTGTAATGCTCCACATGAGTATGGGAATGGGAAGGAGCAGTTTAACAGCATAAGTACTTACTATTAAAGCTATAAATGACAAAAAAAGGAAGATAGTTTAGAAAAGCAGTATTATGAAATCATAAGAAAAGTTTGGAACTGACATCAAATTCTCATATGGGAAGGGATAGCCTCATGTGCACTTCCACTGATTAAGTTGCATCATGTACAGGCATTAGTTTCTCATATGCTCTAAGGCTCAAATTTTGTCTCCATAAACAAAGTCCTAAACTGACCCAAAATTAAAGTTCCTCTCTTTTTAAGATAACATGACCCAGCTCAGTGGAATGAAACAGCCATCAAAGAACAAAAGTGATGTCCAGGAAAATAAGACTCAGTATATTTATACCTGAAATTCTACTAGCACTGGGTCCAATGCTTTTAAAAAGGCACAGCAGATAGCATACCTCAGCATGGCTCTGAGATGTAAGCCCAAGATCTATGTGTTATCATCTCTGGTTTCATCAGAAACCTTTGCTTTTGGAGAGAATTAATTTTAATAGAATAAAAAATTCTATTCCAAGTGGAAAAGTGGATTGTAAAGAAATAATTCTGGAAAGGCTTTCCTGGAGCAACTGCATAGATTGAAAAAACCTTAAAAAAATCTCATGCAGATTACTCTATTCCCTTCCCCTCTTAGATATTCAGTCACTGCATAAAAGAAATCTAATATATACTAAAACTAGGCAGAGTGGCCTCAGATATAAATGAGAGAGGAAAAAATACAGAACTTGTCTCCTAAAAGTATTTCCCAGCTTTAACTGTAGCTGTAAAATTAAGTAAGAAAGTATGGTGAAAAAAAAGACAAGACAATGGAGTCATTTCTGTAGGTTCCTGACAAATCCTGGCAAATTCCTTGGTTAATCAGACAGAACCCCAGGACAGTGAAAAGGGCACTTCGGTTAACAAGTAAAGGTTCTTGCATTCAATTTACTAAACTGATGTCCAAGTAGAGGGAGATAAGGCCAGGTTGGACACAGGGGCTTGGAGCAAGCTGCTCCAGTGGAAGGGGTCCCTCTGGTTGGAGCTGGGTGAGCTTTAAGGTCCCTTCACCCCAAACCATTCCATGTTTCTATTCCATGATTCCCACCCACCCACGCACCCCTCAAGCCTTCCTGCTCACCACGGCATCACCCACTCAGGGCCCCTCCACTGCAGGCACAACCCCTCGGTGCGCGTGGTGCTGGGCGCCCACCGGCTGCAGGAGCCCGAGGGTTCCCAGCAGGTCTTCAGCATCGCCGAGTCCATCGCCCACCCGCACTACAACCCCCGCTCGGTGGACAACGACATCCGCATGCTCAAGGTGAGGCCCGGGGCGGGGGGGCCGGGGGTGCCCCACATAGGACCGAGCCGACACTAGATGTCAGTGCTTCTCCGGAGAAGCGGGGCCGCGCCATGGGGTGCGATGGAGGCGGGTGAGGACCAACCTCCCTCCCTTCCATCGCCCCGAGAACACTGGGACCAGTGCAGAGGGACAGGCAAGCAGTTGGGGTGGGAATGTGATGGGACTCGTTGGGGTGTGAGGCTCTGCCATAGCAGCAAAGCCACCTTGTCCCCAGCTCAACAGGTCGGCCACGCTGAACCAGTACGTGAAGCGGATCCGCCTGCCCTCCCCGCGCATCGACCTGAAGCCCGGCACCGTCTGCTTTGTGCTGGGCTGGGGGGACACGTCCAACTACGGCGACCGGCCCACCGAGCTGATGGAGACTGGCACCACCATCGTCAAGCGGAGCCTGTGCCGGACACTGTGGCGGGGCAAGGTCTCATCCAACATGATGTGCGGGGCGAGCCGCAACGCCACGCTGCAGGGTGTCTGCGCAGTGAGTGCGGTGCCGGCACCGAGCCCCCTCAAACACCCCCCTCCAGGGGACCCCCTCGTCCCTTTCCCACCCCCTGTGCTTTGCAGGGGGACTCCGGGGGACCCCTGATCTTCAAGAAGAAGGTTTATGGCATTGTCTCGTTCTCCGGGCAGAGGTGTGGGGACCGCCGATACCCTGACATCTACACCAAGATCTCCAACTACATCGACTGGGTGCATCGCACCGTGCAAGGGCATCGTCATCAGAAGGGGCAGCCCAAGCCCTAGTGGGGCTGGGAGAGGGGACAGGGGCTGTGGGGAAAGCTGTTTGGCAGCTCCTGGGAGGGGAGAAGAGCACCAGGACTCCCAGGTCCCCTGTTCCAAGGGAGTTTGGGAGCTGATGCTCAGCCTGAGTCTGCCTGTTGGGGATGGGAGCTGAGCTGCCCCAGACCCAATACCTCACTTGGCCTCTTGCAGCTGCAAATTTGCCTTCCTCAATAAAACCTTGGTCCCAGACGTCTCTTCATTCACCTTCCCTCTACCCACCAAGCTCTGGGGAAGGGGAGCTCCTTTGCTCCCCCACCATGGTCTGCCCACCCGAGGGATGTGATGGGAAGCCCAGGAGGGTGAACTGGGGCTACTGCTTCTGCCCAGTACTGCCCAGGCAGCTGCAGCCCATCTCAATGGGGTCTGGTTATTCCAGGCTTTCCCTTTTCCTGTCCTTCCCTTACCCATTACAGTCCCCTCTCTGGCTGTCCCACTACTCCTCTTTGCATTCCAGACCCTGGGCTTGTCCTGGACTGGGGTGAATGGAGCAAGGGTTGCAGAAGGAAGGAGGGACCCAGCAGTCCCCCACTCACGACCAGGCCCTGCTCCAAAGGAGCCAAAACCCCCACCCGTTCACTGCTGCCCCACAGAGCATCCGCAGCAGTACTGAGGCTGCCCCGCTGCCGGGGTGGGGCTCCCCATCCCATCCCATCCCATCCCATCCCATCCCATCCCATCCCGTCCAGTCCCACCCTGTCTCACCCCATCCCGTCTCGTCTTGTCCCATCCCGTCTCACTCCACACGCTCCCCACCGCGCTGCGAGACCCCCCAAACAGGGGAACCACAGAGCCCCCGGGGGCAGATGATGGGCTCTGGCCGCCCGCTGCGCTGGCAGAGCCCGCGAGGTGCCGGCACGCTGGGGCGCGCAGCCGGGTGCTCCCCCCTTGGGCACTTGGGTGGCTGCGGGCACAGGGGCCGGGGGGACGTGCTCTGAGCTGCTGCCGGGTCTCAGCGTGCGTGTGGCATCGCCAGCGTCTCCAGGGACATTCCCTGCTACTGCTTTGTTGTGGCTACAAATTGTTGGCACGCCGCGGCCAAGGGGTCCCGCAGGAGGCTGCAACGACCGCAGCATCCGGCACCGGCCGTGCCAGAACCCCCAGGGGCTCTGCCAGGGAGGATGAAGGCCAGAGCTGGGCTGAGAGGTCCCCAGACAGACCCTCACCACCGGCTCCCTGTGCTCACCGCACCGCTGAGCTTTGGCTGCCCCATTCCCTCCTGTCGCAATCTCAGCTCCCCACTGCTCTGCTTTGCATGGGATCAGGGGGACACAACCACGGGCATCCATGGCCTTGGGGACACCCAGCAGAGGACAGACCCCTGCCGAGCTGCCAGCCTCCAAGGAAGCCCCAAACCCCTGTGGGGCTCCCAGCAGCGTGGGGCAGACCCCCCACCCCACGGGATGCCAGGGCAGGGCTTCTGTGTGCTGTCGGGAAGCCTGGAGAGCCGGCGCCTGTCCCGGCTTGTCCCAGACCACCCAAAATCCTTCGAGAAGGAGGCGCCTGACTCACGGCCGTGTTTTGGAAGCCGAAATCTCCCGCTCATCGGCAGGAGCTGACGTCGCTGCCGCAGCCCGTGCCCGCGGGCTGGGCGCGGGGCCATGCGCCGGCGCTCCGGGCGCCAGAGGATGAGGATGAGGAAGCTGCCCCGGGGAGAAAGGCGCTGGTGCGGGCTCGGAGGAACCCAGGCCACACACACCACCACGTGCTGCGGGTGCTGGTGCCAAGGGAAGCCCTGGGCAGCGTTTCGGCAGCACCTTTACACCCATCCTCAAAAGCAGACCGGGCATCGCTGAGCTGGGTGGGTAGAGACGGGCTGCAGGAGAGCCTTTGACTAATGGTTGCGATGCTGCTGCCTGCTCAGACTTCCACTCAGCTCCGGGGTGCAGGAGATGCTGGGTTCAAATGTGGCTGCAGCCTGGGCTGGATCCTGCATGATGCTCAGCACCGGAGCACAGGGAGGGCTGAGGGTGCTGGGTGCTGGCCAGAAGCGAAGGTCTCATTCCCCCTCACTGCTCCACAGTGCCTCAGTTTGGAACCCCCATCCCAGCCGGGGGTGCTGCATCATGCTGTCCCCTGACACAGGGGATGCAGCTCCCGTTGAGCTGCCGGTGCCAAGCCACTGGCTGCTGCCCGGGCTCCCGCAGTGGGAAAGCGCCGCACATCAGGACCCAATTATGAGCAGGAATTGTTTTGTGAAATACCAAACCCTCACGGCACGGCCTGATATTGGGAACAGATTTATCTGCCTGGCTGCTTGCTCTTCCCTTTCCTCCCACTGCAGGGAACGGCCTCAGCTGGGCTGGAAGCATCCAACACTTGAAGCCAAGTGGGAGCAGGGGCTCTGCACCGTCCCCATCCCAGCAAAGGAGTTTGTAGTGATGCTGCAGCAGCACAGCCCTGGAGGATGCAGCCACCTCCTGCGGTCCCAGAGCCTGCTGAACAGAACCGGACCCACGGCAGTCTTTATTCTGGGTTTTAATGATAATCCAAATGGTAACACAGCTGTAAAATGCCCCTAACGCTGCTGAGTAGGAAATGGGGGTGTTCCCAGAGCGTCTGCCACAGGAATCGGAATGCAACCATACAAAAATAGAAAATAGGGTATTTATATATATATAAAATATATATATGATATTTATATAAAGGCAATAACTTTTCAGTGTCAGAGATGAGATGTTATTTACACAGGTGACAATAGACAACATGAGAGAAGTAGTAAAAATAAATACAGAGGGTGTTGACAGGGCAGTCAACAGAGCAGGGGGTGCCTGGGGGATTCCAGGCAGGGCCATCGGTCCCTCCTGCCCACCTTTGCCTAGCCATGCTCCCTATGGCCACCCCACAGTGGCTCTGGGAGCCAAGCACTGTCCTGGGATGGAGGGAGGGAGGGATGAAGAGGGCTGTGGGCAAACTGCACCCAGGCGATGGGCTCTGGGTGAGGGCACTGCAGGGCGGGGAGTTCAAGGGGATGGTTGTGCCCCCCAGTCAGGGCTGCCATGGCCCATGATGGTGCGGCCACCATCGCACCAGCATCACCTCCAAGGATGGGTGGGAGCCTGGGCTGGAAGGGACCGGGAAAGCTCCAACTAAAAACTGTTTTAACATACACATGATAAAACCTTAGGATAAACTTACATACATATATATATATATGTATAAATATATATCGACCCATCTCCAATCCTCTGCAGCACTGTGCTGCCCTTCCTGCTACTGGCAGCTGGGAAGGCGAAAGCGCAGATTCCCTCTGGACCTCAAGGTCCCGGCCAGGAACGTCAGCACAGTACTGAGAATTCCATCCAAAAATAAATAGGCTCAGGGCTGGTGGCCAAGGACACGAGGGGGGAGGCCCAATGCACAGCAGCACCGACACCCCCATGGGTACCGGGTGCTGGAGCATCCCCAGGGTGGCTCGGAATGGCTCCGGGAGCCCCCTGCCCTGCTCCCCTGTGGCTGCATAACATACACAGGTATAAATAAAGGAACGTTTTATCTTAATAAATATCAGGTATATGGTTTGTACAATATACACATAATGCCCCTGTCTCCTGGGTCCGGCCTCGTGGTGAGGGAGGATTCACACGTAGTTCTCTTCCACGTTGTCCGTCTCCGCAGAGAATTTGGCCGCAGCTGGAAACAGAGCAGGAGAAGGGGAGAAGCGGTGGTGGAGATGTTGGGATGGGAAGGATCTGAGCCCACTGCCCCCCCCCAACACCCAGACCCCCACTCACCCGAGCAGCTCCCATAGTGGCGCACGCCGATGGAGCGGCCGCGGTGGCAAGTGGCCCGCCGGAGGTGGCAGGCCGAGGGGTAGGTGATGTTGTTGTTGCCGCAGAGGGCATGGTCCAGGCTGGTGGGCTCGGGGCAAGGCGCCGTCCGGCACATCACGCAGTGAGCGCTGCCCGTCTGGTCCACCACGCAGGTGTGGGTGCCGGGGCACACCACGCTGGAGCAGGACTCTGCAGGGAAGCACACGCTGAGCTGAGGGGGAGCCAGAGATGGACAAAGTCCTCCAACCACGGGCATCATCCCAGGGTAACCCGGGCAGCTCAAGCCCCCTCCTGCCTTCAGCAGGGGATGGAGCCAGGGCTGGAGGGTCCCAAGCATCTCCCATCACCACTGCTCTGGAGGACAGGAGCTGATGATGGGGTGCAAGGGACTGCTTGGCCTCGCAGCCCTTGAGTGCAGCTTCATCCAAAGCTGAGATCCAGCTGCAGAGCCAAGCACATGGGGCTGAGCCCATTGGGACCTGGCTGGGGCGAGCAGCCCCACACAGGTGCCTTGGCAGCTGGAGCAGCAGCCGCTCCAACCGGGCTGGCAGCACCGTGAGCAGGGAAGGGTCATGTTGAACCCTGCATGGAGCTCAGGGTTTGTGTAGCTCCCATCCCGCAGCAAACTCCAGTGTGTGCTCAGAACATCCCCGTGCCTGTGAACACTTCCCAACACCCTCCCTCCACCTTCCTGCCTTTCCCTGCCGGATTGGAAGGAGATTTGGCATCTGCAGCTCCCAACTCACATTTCTTGCCCCACATTTCCCTGCGCAGGCCAGAGTTTGACAGGCAAAAGCATTTGAGAGAGGAGGGCTGGCAAAAATAACCATAATAATTCTGACAGCTCTTGGCAGGGAGGGAGGATTGCTGCCCACTTTAACAAAGGAACAGAAAAGGGGCTTGATGTTTGCAAGTGACATTTTATGGACTGTTATTCCTCAGCCTGCGGCGAGGTTGAACCTCCATCGCATGGATGGGCTGTGGAAGCATCACACGTCCCAGGCGGGTGGCAGGGCCAGCTCGAGGCACGGCAAGGGTGATGTTGAGGGGTGAGACCCAATAGATGCCCATGTCCCACCAGGAGCTCTGCACCAGGACAGAGCTTCCCTCTCTCGGCATGGCCAGGCACTGGGTACAGACCCTGTGCTGGGGCGATGAGAGCAGCCAGTGCTCAGGGCAGGACACAGTGGAGAGAATGGGAAGACCCAGCTTCCCAGTGGGAGAGGGAAGGACATGCCTGGTCACATCACCACAACACAATGTGGGGAGGGCTCTTCCTCTGCCCCAGAGCAGCTCATGGTGCACCCAGGGACCCACACTGCCATTCATCGCCTCCCATGCAGGCACTGCTTGGAGCTGGGAGAACGGGAAGCAGAGGGAAAAGGGAGAGGGTGGGATAAAGCAAGGACAAGGAGCCCCACCGGACCTACTTTTGCATTTGCCCTGGTACATGACTTCGAGGTCGGGGTGGTCCCTGCACTTGGCTGTCAGGAGGTCGCACTCGTCACGATAGGTGTAGCCGTCGGAGCCGCAGACCTGCAGCTTGCGGGGCAGGCTGGAGCAGTCGGGGGCACAGGCGCACTGGGGACGCCCGTGCTTCATCTTGCAGACCTTGTCGGGGCCGCACACCACCCCCTCGCAGCTCTCTGGGGACAGAGGGGAGCAGAGCGTGAGGATGTGGCACCAGCACCCGGGAAGGATCTGTCCTGCCCAGCCTCCTGCAGGGGCAGATCCACAGTGATGGGGCCCCGCATCAGTCCTCGGGGGGGTTCAAATCCCTGGTCACAACACACAGCATCTGGATCTGCTCAGCTCCAAGGAACAGGTCGCTGGCGGGAGTGCATCCAGCCGGAGCCTGGCGCTCCGCTCGGCACCAGCTCTTCGCTTCCATGTGCCGAGTGTTTTGGAAGGAGACATTTCATTTTCTTGTGCAATGGAAAAAGTCTCCCCTGTGCGCAAGGCCCCGGCTCCTCCAGAAGGATCTGGGCTTCGCGAGTTGTTTGGGCGATGGGGAACGCTGCTTCCATCAGACAATACCCAGCCCTGTTTCGCTCTGCGCCTCTGTGACTTGAACACAAGAGTGGGGTCCCCAGACAGGCGAAAGCTTTGTCCCCTCGGGTCACCTCCCGGGCAGCTCGGGGGCTGGGTTCAAGGGGTCCCAGGGCCGTGCTCACTCCGGCAGGGATGGAGAGGGGCCCATCGTGGGTGCTGGTGGCTCCATAGGAAGAGGCAAAGGGCTCAGCACCAAGACCAAGGCAGGGATGGGGGATCTGGAAGCCCCTTGCCTCGCACACAGCCCAAAGGGACCCTTTGGCTGCTGGACTTCCCAGGACACAGGCAATGATGGGAGCTGGGACTGCAGGGACCCATTAGCACCCACACGAAGGCCAGGCAGGACCGATGAACTTCCCGAGGTGGGGATTCACCCCCCAGCAGGAAGGATTCCCACAGACAGGGTGTGTGTGTGAGCTGTTGGGAGATACAGAGGGGGATTTCCCTGCAGGAGATGGGTCACTTTGGGAGACAGGGGAGAGGAGGAGGAGGAGAAGGAGGAGGAAGGGGAAATTCCCTGTCTTCTTGGCTCTGCGCTCCCCAGGGGAAATTCCCTGGTGGGAGACAGTTTCCCAGCTTGTTCCCTGATTTCCATAGCTGGGGCTGGTCCAAGGGAAGGGGAGAGGGACAGGCTGAGCCCTGGCAGCATCTCTGCTGAGAGCTGCAGGGACAAGACCCCAGGACAGAGGGGCCTGGCCCCGTGCCCCAGCGCTGCTGGAGCAAGCGGGACCTTGGTCACCCTTGGTGCGGGAATGCTGCTGCCGGCAGAGCGGGATCCAACCGTCAGCACGGGAGGGAGGCAGCTGGAGCATCCCTGACCCCGACCCCGGGGTCCTGGAGTGGGGGACACCATGTCCCCAGCAGCTGGAGCCAGGAATTCCTCCTCCCATCCAGAGACCCATTGCAGAGCCCCCGGGACCCAGCCAGCACCTTCCCGCAGGGCTCCGCTGCTGGCGCGGGGCTGGTGGCTGCAGCCCGCTGTATCCTGGAGTAACCTCTCCCGGCCCCACGAGCCCGGGGAGCAGGAGCATGGCTCGGCTCATCCGCCCTTTTCCAAGGCCTCTGGTGGGGAGCAGCACCAGCTCCATCTGGATGGGGCGCTCGGCAGGGTGGGGAGATGCGGTGCGTGTGCCAGCCGGGCTCGCCGGGGCTTCCAGAGCTCCTGCTTCCAGACCCCGGTGACCCCCCCATCGTATCCCTCTGCTCCAGCACAGGGGGGGACCATGCTCCACGACCAGCCCTTGGAAAGGGTCCCAGTGATTCTAGCACCCACCAACCTGATCCCACTCAGCCTATGCATGAACAGGGCACAGCCCTGAGCCAGGACTGGGCTGAGGAGCAGACGGGGGTGCAGAGGAGCTGGAAGAAGAAGCGGTTTCATCAAGAACCCTTTTCCTTGCCCCCTCTTTTAAACAAATCCCAACCTGACCTCCCAAAGACCTGCTCCTGCCTCCTGCAGTCAGCAGGTCCTCGAGCGTGTTCTCACATGGCCACGCAATTGCGACTGGGGGATCCGTGCCTCCGGCGCACGCCAAAACATCTGGCGGGGCTGGAACTCACAGCTGGAGAGTTTCCACTGCTGGAACTGCCCGTTACATAAAGCCATTCCACACACACGCGCTGGGAGTGGGAAGGGGGAGCGGAGGGGAAGAAACAGAGCTTTTTTTTCCCCTCACAAATGAACCTTACGAAGGTTCCCTCTTGAGCAGCCCTGGCAAGGACAGGGGTTGGAGGCCCCCGCCACAATGAGTTAACCTGGGACCACGAAGCCCCAGCTCAGCTCCTTGACTCATCGCCCCACAGCCAAGAGCCAGGTCACACATCCCACTTCATAGAGAACAACAAAGTTACGCACAAAATGAGAGGTGCCGGGGGATGGAGGCTGTCCCGGGAGCCCTGGCCCCATGGCAGCATCCATCCCGGAGCAGGGGCATGGGGTCAAGGGTCCCTGGAGGAGGGTACCAGGGCAGCCAAGCCGCATCACTGCTGCTTCACCCAGAGCATCCTCCAAGCATCCCCCTCCACAGGCAGAGCTCAGCCCCACTCACCTTTGCAGGGGTGGCAGGTCACCAGCCCCAGGAAGCCCAGCAGGCTGATCTTGTTGCCTGGGTAGGTGTAGTTAGACCAGGCGACGTCCACATTGCCATTGGCACAGCATTCCTCCCACGTCACTCCTGTCTTTAGGATCATGGTGCACTTGGCTTCCTTCCCCTGCTGCAGCCAGCAGATCCCACCTGCGGACAGGGCAGAGGGTGAGGGGTCCCTGCTATGCCAGGCTGGCTCCCATCTCTCCTGGTACACAAGGACATCCCCATGACCCTGGCACAGCGTGGCAGCGCTGACACCCCGAAGCCTGTGCTCCTGGTAGCCAACAGGCTCCAAACACAGCACCTGGACTGCAGAGACACCCCAGTTATCTCAGTGCTCTGAGTGATGCTCTTGGAGATGCCCAGGGCCACGGTCTGGGCTTGCAGCTTGCCCTCCCTGCAGTGACGATGCTCCAGGCCCAGAGGAGGACCAGAGGGTGCATGCACTGTGCAGGATGGATCCCCTCCCATGCACCAGCGGCCCCACAGTGGGATGGAGCACCAACACCCACATCCTCTGCATGCAGCATCCGAGGCACCAGCCGGAGAACAGGGCACTTGACACGGTCCTTGGGCTGGGGCCAGCCCAGCGGCATCGGATCCCTGTGAGTCAAAAGCCTGTTTGTTCCTTCACCCCCCGGACCCAGCAGTCAGAGGTTTTTGTTGTGAGTGATTCCTCTGCAATTTCCGCCTCTGCAAACCAGCCTCTTCTGATGCTTATTTGGGTTCCTGCTCTCATTAGCTGCAGTTTGAGGTTTGTTCAACGGCTAAAGATGGGAGGGAGTGAGGGGGAAGGGATGGATCCTGCCCGTGCCGGGTTGCAGTCTCTCCCCACAAAGCGGAGCCTGCACCCACCTTGGTACTGTGACCCCCCGCTCCCTCCCATGCACCCCATTTTGGTTCAGCCAAAAGCACAGGAGGGCCCCAGTACCATGGGGCAGCCACGGATGGAGCAAGCCCTCAGGCTGCAGAACCAGTGGCCTGGACACCTCTGGAAGCATCTGCCAGGCCAAGACACCTCTGCCATTAGTGGGTTTGTCTCATCACTCTTTCAAGCCAGTTTTCCCCCTACAACACCCATGGCTCCAGCTCCCCCATGGTCCAAGCTCCCTTGGAGCCACATCCTGACTCTGGACCCTGCTTACCCCATACACACTGGCACAGCCACACACAGAGCGATCCCACCCACACTGGGACGGCTCCACGCACCCCTGGTCTCTGAGGTGCACCCACTATGTCCTGAGCCGTGCTGGGGAGCGGGGACACCAACAGGAGACATTCCCTGGGCAGGCGGATGGAGCCACCCTCCCTGCACTGGAGCAAGGTGTCCATGGGATGTGAAGATGGAAACTCGACCGCTGCTGCGGGAGAGCCGACACTGACTGCAGTGACCACGGCTCCACTGGGATGAGCTGTGGGATCCCGCAGCAGCGTCGGGGACAGCCTGGGCACGGGGATGGAGCAGCTCCCGCTCAGCCCCGAGAGCCGGGAGCGCCGTCAGCTGAACCGGGAGGGGTTCGAGCTCCAAGCTCCACACCCAGATCCCGAACCAGCCGCTGCTCTCAGTGAGCCTGGGGCGAGGGACCCCAGCCCGGGGGCTCAGCGGGGGCTGCCGGGGCCGGCCATGGGGTTGTGCCCCTCATCACCCCATCCCTGGACACATCGGGGGCGGGATGCCGGGATCCGGCACCACAGAACGGGACGTGGCAGCGGGACCCCCGGGGCACCCTCCGGGACCAGCCGGGTGGAAGGACAGCGCGGACCAGAGCCACCGGGTGGCATCACCGGGGACCGGCTCCGCCAGCGCCCAGCACCCATCAGAGCGCCTCCCGGTAAAACGGGTTCCTACGGCCGAGAGCCCATCCCGGGGGGGCGGCACCCCGGGGGGCCGCAGCCCCGTAACGGCTCCGAGATACCGGACCGGGCCGTCTGTGCCCCGAGCACCTGCCAGCGCGGCGGGGAGCGGCGGCCCGACGGCTCGGGGCGGGTGGCCCCGGTGGGAGCGCGTGCTCCTGTGCCCTCCAAGGACCCCCCCCCTCGAGGCGCCACTTACCGTGCGCGGCGGCGGCGGGGGGGCTGCAGAGGGCGAGCAGGCAGAGCGCCAGCCGCAGCGGCATGGCCGGGCCGGGGCGGCGGGACCGGGACCGGGACCGGGCCGGGACGCTCCGGCGACCTGTTGCCTGTGAGGCGGTGGCGGGGCCGGCGGCGTTATAAAGCAGCGGGGCGGCGTGAATCACCGGGCGGGGCGGCGGCGGCGGGGGGGCCGCGGCCGGGGGCGGGGGTAAATGCGGGATGGGGGCGCGCTGAGAGGCGGGGGGGTGTCACCGGGGTCTGCTCGTCACTGCCTGCGTGTGCCC